>MU127977.1:0-10309 GCA_014904975.1 Marasmius fiardii PR-910 | reverse complement strand
ACGATTCACGCTTCTCAGATGCCACGTAATGCGAATATCTTCCAACCTGGACCTGCTTGGGTGTATGTTACGATTAATGGTGTTCCTTCGAATGGTTCGTTTGTCATTGTTGGATCTGGAAATATTGAAATGCAGCAGATGTTGGATGCTTCACCACTTCCTGCAAGTGTGATGAATGATAAGGCGAAGGGGAGCGCTGATGGGTCTAGTACGTCTACGGGTGGAAGTACCACGGGCAAAGGGAAGAATAAAGCTGTGGTGATATGTGCTTCGGGATTTTTTGGACTGGTTGGAGGTGTGTTGGTGGTGACGGCAGGTCTTGGATTTTTATAGAAGTGCGTGGTCAGGGGGGAATCGCACTCTTTTAAGCGAGGTCAGGACGATGTTGGTATATTATTTTTGGGCTTTATTTGGATTATTTTGACGCGTCTATTTAGGCCGGTAGTTATGGACCATCTTCGCCGGGCCTGTAAAGAATATACCGACATTACCGTGTCTTTGAAAATGGGAAGAGAGACTTATTGGCTTGTCGGATTTTATGGGTTTACGCGTTTACGGACCAGCGCCCTAGCCTTTGACGTTACGCTCACGGACCGGGTTGCTGTTACATGAAATTACACACGAGTCAGACCACTCTGCATGAATACATTAACGCGGATGCTCATAACGATGAACTGTGCGGAGGCCAACCTGCTGGTATGAAAAAGGTGAAGAAATGGGTTGACGGGAGGATGGAAGAAATGGTATCGGCGTGTTTTTCATCTTGCCATCGACTGAGTTCCCGTAACAGTTCGGCTAGAATGTATTGAACAAACTTATAATGTACAGCCTTGATGTCTGGAAAAGGTCCGTGGGTTGGCTTCTCGTGTTGGGTGTTGGTGCTTGCGCTGACGACGAAGTGTGTTCATGGGCGAGTACCAATGGCGGGAAAAACTGCCCACCGGGTCCTGCCGCTGTCTTGAAATCAAGCCGATCTCGGATTTTACCGATGGCGTGACTGAATTTGGTTAGAGCCAAAGCACACTACTGCCAAATATTCTCAACATCAGCATCCTAAAATCTATGAGCACCCCTTTGAAATTTGAGGCCTGCTACCCTTACTATCAGTAACCTCAGAACTATCCAAATTCTATCATTCAGGACTTCACGAAAACATGTTAGAATAGTCAGTTGCGTGTCTCTCACTCACCCGTGCCGAAGAATCTGCCATCACGGCCCATGGGCAATCAAAAAAAAGCCAGTGAACCAGAAATTACCGCCCTCAACGTGAACAGCAAATACCGGAGAACGCAACACTCCGGTATAAATACCCTACGTATACGTATTTCCGAAAAATGTGCTCATAGAAGAGAGCCTCATTGGTCGTTGGATCGGTGTACCAGCGCCTTGGCTTCGACGTTACGTTCACGGACCGGGCTGCTGGTATACAATATTATGAGTCGGGCCACTTTATTCGCATGCTCGACAAACTGTGCGAAGGCTAATCCAGGTGAGAAAGAGGTGAGGAAGTGGGTCAATAGGAAGGATAGTAAGCAATTGAACCCGTCTTCCTCTCGGAGTTTTGGGGATGGTTGACAGAGGATACAATCACCCCTGCAGCGTGGCGTCGTCCTTGAACTGAACAACGTCTACACTCCGGTGACACTTTGTGCCTCGATACGAAAATTGTCGTCACACTACCGTCGGAAAATCATCATTGAATTTCCCAATGGCTAACAGTATCGCCCCCTACTAGTTCTCGACCACGGTAAGATGGTCGGCCACATATTGAATCTGACTCTCCGATCGTCACCGTGCTGTGATAGAAAAAGGGTTTAAGTGTTCAGAAATTTCAAAAATTCAACTCTTTCGAAGGACGTCCCTCACGATCTGACATTCAAGGCTTCGGGGTTGATTGGTAGGACCATGGAAGCAAAGTTGATGCACAGGCTTCTCTGAGTGTGGCTAGCACACTACCCAAATGCCTTCGTTTGAGGAGGATCTGTCGACGCCAATTCAGGTTGGTTCTACCGCGTATTTATGTTACGCCCACCCGAGTAACCGCTGGCTGTAGGGCTGCCAGCGCCCAACGTCTCTTCGGCACCTTGGGGTTTAGGCATATTAGACGTCCAGACGTGATTTTGATGCGATCGTTAACGGGGCTGCGACGGGGCTGTTGTTTCATGAGACGCCCTGTCTTTCAGTGAATAGGAGGCTCGGAGTGTTTGACGAAACTGGCGGGGAATATTTCCGGGAGCGCTCGGCCATCGAAAATCGGAGGGGCCGAGCTGAAATTGTTGATCGTTGCTGTAGTTGGTGATTCCTGATTCCCGCAATTGAGCTGGACAAGCTAGGCGCTCTAGAAAAATATCAGGAAATCTGGGTTTTTAACTGAAGGTTTTTGAGCCCAAAAAGTCAAGCTTGGTTCCACGGGGATGACCGGGTCGGTGGATCGGATGGTATTATATTTGACGGGGATGTTTGTCCGTCTGTGGCCTCAAGGCGGCCTTCCATTTACACTAAGCTTCTAAGCGCTGCATAGCTCAGCCTGTCATGCCGTCTTCCTAGAATGGAGCCCCGAGGTGCAACGGACATTTTGTATAAATAGCTGACAGACGATTCCTAAGAATAGGCTATGTATTTCGTAATTATGCTCCGGGATCGGCAGCTGTCAAGCAAGGCGATGGCCGTTAAAATAAATTATATATAACACCTGTCCCACATTCTTCCTCGCCTCACGTTCTCAACACCAAACCATCACCTCCCCGACTTTAGAGTCACCACCGCCCACCGCCCTTCTCTCCTCCTTTTTTTTTCTCTTCTCTCTTCCCACTCTCACACTCAACGTGTCTGCAAACGCAATTCCACTCCTTAAAACTTTACCCTCTAGCTTTATAACTCGGTTTATAACGACCTATTGATATGTTCTCACATAAGTCTCTGCTCGCCCTAGGGCTGGCAGCAGCGTCTACTTCGACTTTAGCTGCACAGGCAGGTTCATTCGTGGATGGAGGGAATACACAAATTAGCGCTATGATGGTGAGTCGAATGCCATTGAACCCGCTTTGGTCGCTGACACTCAAATCCCAATCTAGATGTTTGTTGGTAACGATCAGAAGGTGTACATGATAGACAAGGCAGAGGGAAATAAAGCTCAAATAAATGGTCATCCCGCTTGGGGCGCCGTTTGGTGAGTAACGATGTGCTATTATTGGACCCAGTCCTCACCGCTTTCTCTAGGGATATCAACACTCATCAAGTTGAACTCATGGACATCAAGACCAACGTTTTCTGTGCCTCTGGAATGCACTTACCAAACGGTTCATACGTAACCTTTGGCGGTAACGGTGCCGTCGGTCCTGGTGGTAACATTGGCTCTCAGAGAAATCCCAGTGGTGCCTCAGCTGCCTTTGATGCCACATACCAGAACTACGATGGCTCCAAATCCATTCGGCTCCTTAACCCTTGTACCTCCTCAGATGACTTCTCGTCTTCCAACTGCCAGTGGTTCGATAACCCTGATGTTCTTTCAATGCAGAAACAACGTTGGTACTCCGCTGCTGAGCCCTTAGCTGATGGAAGTATTGCTCTCATCGGAGGGTTCGTCAATGGTGGATATATCAACAGAAACTACCCCAATGTCGACCCGGCTTATGAGGGTGGTGCTGCTGAGCCTACTTACGAGTTCTACCCCGCCAATGGAAGGCAGGCTCAGGTCATGCAGTTCATGATCAAGACTTCTGGTCTCAACTCGTACGCACACACATTCCTCATGCCTTCTGGCAAGATGCTCGTTCAGGCTAACATCTCGACTAGTAAGTTGTTTTTTTTTAATCTCGTTCGAGGGTCTCTAATATTTGATTCGCTATTCTAGTTCTTTGGGACGCTGCCACCAACACGGAGACTCCCCTCCCTGACATGCCCGGTGGTGTAGCTCGTGTCTACCCTGCTTCAGGTGCCGTCGCTATGCTCCCTCTTACCCCTGCCAACAAGTACAACCCCACTGTCATATTCTGCGGTGGCTCCGACATGCCTGATGAAGCTTGGGGTGACTATGGTCACCCGGCGATCAACACATGGGAGTATCCCGCATCCAAAGACTGCCAGCGCATCACTCCCGAACCCCTCGACGGATCAGCACCCACATATGTCAAGGACGACGACCTGCTAGATGGTCGTACTATGGGTCAATTTATTATCCTTCCTAACGGAAAGCTTCTCGTCGTTAACGGTGGTCTCAATGGTACTGCTGGCTACGCCGAAGTTACTGGCCAGACTGCGCTGTACGGCAACATGCCTTATGGAATGTCCTTGGCTTCAGGACCTGTGGGAACCCCCGCCATTTACGACCCCGACGCACAGCCAGGAAGTCGATGGTCCAACGCCGGTTTGGCCACCTCCTCTATTGCCCGTCTCTACCATTCTTCCGCTATCCTCCTCCCCGACGGTTCCGTTCTCATCGCCGGATCGAACCCCAACGTCGATGTGAACACCACTACCTATTTCCCGACAGAGTACCGTTCGGAGATCTTCTATCCTCCTTACTTCTCGGCTACTACTCGTCCTCAGCCTTCGGGCATTCCCAAGACGCTGACTTACGGTGGTAAACCCTTTGACATTACTATTCCTGCCGCTTCCTATTCCGGATCTGGCAACACCGCCGCAGAGAACACCAAAGTTGTCGTTCTCCGACCCGGATGGACCACTCACGCGATGAACATGGGACAGCGTTATCTCCAACTGAACAGCACATACACTGTTAACGATGACGGTTCGCTCACGATTCACGCTTCTCAGATGCCACGTAATGCGAATATCTTCCAACCTGGACCTGCTTGGGTGTATGTTACGATTAATGGTGTTCCTTCGAATGGATCGTATGTAATTGTTGGATCTGGAAATATTGAAGCGCAGCAGATGTTAGACGATTCGCCACTTCCTGCTAGTGCTACGAATGATAGGGCTTCTGGATCGGCGGATGGGTCTTCGACGTCTGCTGATGGTGGGAGAGGAGGAAGAAATGGGGCTGTTTCTACTGGGGTTACTAGTGGGCTCTTGGGAGGTGTTGTTGGTGGTCTTTTGGCGGTTGCTTTTGGGCTGTGGTAGATGTGGTAGATGTGACTAGGTGTGAGGGGTAGACATGGTCGTTTTACTAGTTGAATTTCATGGACTGAAATGGGACTCTTTTTCCTATAAACTTTGGATTTTATACAACTCCCTTTCATTTTTTTTTATATCTTTTTTTCTCTCGAAGCATTGGGGGTGTCTTTTTTCTTCTTCTTTTCGACTTTTGTTTTTTTTGTGAATGAACGATTCCGGTTGAACCCCTCATTGCCCCTCTAGAGGTCCGGAGAGATGTGGATTGATCCCTTTGAGTTTGATGTGTGATCGGGAGCTGATGTTAGTTGTGCTCAACTTTGAGGTGGTTGGAACCCGCAACGAGTGAAGGTACAGTCTGTAGGCTGGTGGAGGCCCAGTGAAAAGTAGACTATTGTCAGATGTTAATTCAGTACTCCTATACTTATGTGTATCTCATATTGCGCCCCAACTTAGGAGAGCACGCTAGCTTGAGATTTCAAAAAACAGCACTTGTCGTCGGTGATTAATGCACCTCGCGGCGCCCATTTTCACTTATTGAAGGTGATACAGGCTCAGGATCACACAAGCAGCCACGGGTGAAACAGCAAGTTGTCCGTTTTCATCTACCCGTGGGAACTCTCTGTTCGCACCACCACCAACTTGAACATCTCCCACTTCTTCCTTGACTTCCTTCCTTGGCGAACGGATGTGTTGGAGTATAACTCAGATTCTAGAGTAAGTGCGTAATATTCGTTTCTTCCGGAGCTGATAATTGTTGAGTGACGCGAAGTTTTTTTTTTCTTTGTGCGGCGCCAACTGCAAGCTCAATTGAAACTCGGACTCTTTCCATCGGTGGAGGTATTGACTAAACTTGTCTGCATCCGTAAGAAGATTCCTTGGAAGTCGAGATGATGAATCTTTTCTTTGATACAAGAACTAAAGTTCGAGGGTGAACTTTTGAAATGAAAGGAACATTTGTGTTCATTACTTAGCTGGTACGTCGTTTGTGATCATTTTTAAAAAAGAAATTTGTTGACTGACGTTTTTGAGAGCTCTACTTCTGGTTTCGATTATCTTCCACAGCCCCAGAGCGATTAAGTAATATAGTCGGGTGAACCGAAAGCTGAAGGTGAACGAGAAAGCCGCTCAAGGAACCAGTATCAGTGGAAGACTTTGTAAGGAAAAAAAGGTATAAAAACTATAAGTTTGCACCTGTTCAATCTTCTTTTTCAGCAAAGCCGGTGAAAGTTTCATGTCTTTTGCTCCAAGCTCTCTCATCCGAAATTTATGGAGCGAATATCTACATGGAATCTATCTATCTGAGCGGGAAAGAACCAGAGCCCGTTGTGTACTAAGATATATGAAGTAGCTCCAAGAGAAGGCTCGGGAGAAGCTTGAGGATTTTACAGGGTCCGTTTTATCGGCCCGTAGTCACTGGGGATAATACACCGCCCACGAAAGCGCAGGGTCATAACCAAACATACCATGTCAACCTCAAAGCGTTTGAGAACTTGAGAAATCATATCCTTGTATGCTTGTCAACTCCATCCAATTCGAAACCTCGAAATTTTGTGCTCGTCATTTTTCCAGTGATCAGTCCCCAGCGCTTACTTACCATCCTCTTTATAAATGACCCATTCAAGCCCCCTTTTCCTACCCCTGATCTGGGTTCAAGATCTAGTACTGCGGAGAAGTCTGAGGTTCCGAGTCGGGCTGCACGAAAACCTCGAAAGTACCAGGAGTGATTGAACCACGATGATTCGACCGCGATAGTATCTGATCCTCCAGGGCAAGAGGATGATAACGTTACTCTTTCACTTTTGGAGAAAACCGACTTGTAGCTAAATTCCCTTTGATCACGGTACTTACTTATAAGTACAAAGGAGGCCGCTCTGATCCGGGGCCATTCAGGGCCCACTGTGGGAGTTTAAGCGGAGACCCGGAACTCGTTAAAGAAATTAATGTATCTCGGAAAGAAGTGGGTCGATGAGATTTTTCTTGGGATGTTTCTACCGCTCAGGGGGTAATATGATCCGCTTGAGCTTCGGGAAACGGGCAAGTTTTACGGTCCTCTTTGACTCGAGAATGCAAGTGATATACCCAAAGCGACAGCGTTGGGTGCACGAGCTGTTCCAAGTCCTAAACCGACAGCTGATTTTTTCGATTCAAATAACCATACCTACTAGTGGGCCGACCATGGCTATGCCATATGGAGCAACGATTGCAGGTACTGCTGGCGTCCGAGCAAGTGGTTTAGCATATCATGGTGGATTTGGATATCAATATGGGTTATTCTGTGTACCCCAAACTGGCTGATCTGGAAGGGAAGGCTTGATAGAGTTGTAATACTCATCCAGTTTACAATAAAGATTTCATTTTTCGGTCTGCTCTGTGCCCATATTCTCGCTGTTCCTTTGCAGGGATCATCAATGAATAACATTATCCGAGTTGGGGTTGATTCGCAATATGAACTGTTATGTTTACAGGATTCCAAGGGGATGAGATCTCTTAGATTCCTTGTCAAACAAAAAGGTTGACCCTTTCATGGTGCAGTCCATGCTCTGGTAGAATTGTCATATATTCTACAACAAGATGTTTGGTTGGCCTTTCTCAGATCAGAGCTCTGTATTTATCAACTATTGGTGTGCCAAAGGTGATCTCAATCAGTCAAGGTCAGAACAGGAAAACAAAGCTTGTCAGAGTTGCACAAAGGATACAAGAACAAGCTAGTATCGTCTTTCAGTGGAGCTGCTTGCTGTTGCTAATCCTGCCTTGAAATTTTAAATTGGGGTCATTGAGGACAATTATGTGGTTGGATCAGCCTTCCAGCTAAATAAATAAGATGGCTTGCTGAACAGCACTGTGTCATCCTTCTTATTTATACTTTTGAGCCCCTTGATGGGCCCTTAAATCTCACAAGTCAGTACACTTCACTCTCCAACTACAAGTATATTGCTATTCCCTCTTCTCTGGGAGAACCTGTCAATATCACCATATCACTGCTGGACAAGGTTGCCTGAAGATTGTTCAAAGATTCATTGAGCACTGATAGAGGGAAGCCTTCCCTGTCACCCAAATATGGATATGATCACTATCAAATTCAAATCCAAGGCCAAGATAGAACAACACAGAAGGACAACACACATCATAGAGCTATATGATGAAGGGTCTCCCAATTTTCCAGAGCTGTGTAGCGTGGGGGGAAGCAGGGTGGCTACTATGCTCCTACTTTTTTGAATCTATATTTACTTTTCAATCAACAGATCAGCAATTGATATTTTCTATTTCTTGATTACATATTGTTTTCCATTTCTCACCTCTGTGAACCAACCCAGTTGCCTAACAACACCCAAGCATAGTCTTCAGCCCACTCTCAAGTATAACAACTACTAGTATCAAATCTCAACTTACTGAGCAGAACTTGGCTTAGTACATTGTAGAACAAGTTTAATACTACCTAATCCCCTTGCAAGTGATTTCTGTAAGTTTGATAGTTCACCAAATGAGCCTTAAGACCTCAATGTATTGAGTACATCTATAAGAGCCATCAACTCATGGCAAGTTCTTGTATATAATGGGTTTACAGTTTTGTTGCATGTGTACAATAGCAGAATAGTGGAAAAGTTGCATAACTGACAATGGAGATTCTGACCTTTCTTGGCTCATGATCAGCCCCACTGAATGGTAGCTCAGATATTCTCTCTCTATCTGGAAAGGAACTCTGTTAACTGTGCTTTGATTATCAAATTACCACACAGTTTCCTGTTCCTGCTGTTTCAAAGAGATTCTGTGGAGCCAATACAGTTAGCAACCCAAGTTCAAACTTCAAAGAGCATGTTTGTCAATGTCATGGCCTGATGTGGTGAAGCGCTGGTAGCAAACACACAGAGACTGGAGCAGAGGCTTGACAGTCGATGACTAGTCCCAAGACAAAGACGATCAATACTACCCAGTATTCTACAGAGTACAGATATGCACCTAGTCCCAAGACAAAGAGGTCAAGATGGGGGACTAGGTGACAAGTCATCCTATATATACTATCTAGCATGTGACCTATGATGTCATGACCTGGTGTCATGTGGAAACTGATAGAACATAGCGGAAAGTAATGGAACACAATGGAATGAAAACAAGATCAAGGGATGAAACAATAATAACTGTATATCATTGTGAAAGGAAAAGAGACCATAGGAAAATAGAGGGAGTAGTACACACTTTGTGACATTACCCCCCTTCTAAGACCATCGTCCTTGATGGTTATTGCCTTGACTTTTTCTTTTTCTTCTTCTTCGGCATCGGTATATCTGACTCCCCCACAGCATCCGGGTGCTCTGCATGGAACTCCTCCACCAGTTCCTGTGCATTTTTTACATTTTCTGCTGGCTCCCAGGATATATGTCCTTCATCCCAACCTTCCCACTTTACCTCATACTGTAACTTCCCTCGGTGAATCCTACTATTGAGGATCTTCTCCACATCATACTCTCCTACTGCTCCATCCTCCTCCAACTCGATTGGTCCAGGTTGTGACGGTCATTCTCCATTAATATCATTGCCTTGCCAGGGAGAAAGTTTGTCGACATGGAAGACTGGATGAATTCAATGTCGTCCCCAGGGAAGCTTCAAACAATAGTCCAGGTCTCCTATTTGTTCTAATACCTCAAATGGCCCTAGCTGTCGATCTGAGAGCTTACGACTTGGTGTTTTCAAGTTGATATTCTTGGTGTCCAACCATACATATTCTCCAACCTTGAACTCATAAGCTCCCTTCTTCCCCCTCTCATACGCTGCCTTCTGTTCTTTCTTCACTGCCTCCAATGCCGCTTGAGTATCCTTCCACAGTTCTTTCAACAGCTCAATTCGTTTGTCTACGTCCCTCCTTCCTGTATGTTGTCCCACTGGAATGTTGAAGAGGGGTTGGTATCTGTATACTGCCTCGAATGGAGAAAGATCGTGTGCAGAGTGGGTCTTGGAGTTGATAACAAATTCTGCCATTGGAAGGCGTTTTGCCCAATCCATCTGCCTCCTCCCCACATACAGCCGTAGGTACTTTTCCACCTCCTGGTTGGCCCGCTCCATCTGCCCATTTGCTTGTGGGTGGTATCCAGACATTAAGTCGCTCTTGATATCCAGTCGCTTGAGGAGCTTCCTCATAACCATCGCCGCAAACTGGGGACTGCAATCAGATACAAAGCGCTAAAACGTCTAAGATGGGGTAAGGGTGAAGTGTGTGATATATATAAGTCCTAGC
>MU127976.1:22192-64355 GCA_014904975.1 Marasmius fiardii PR-910 | reverse complement strand
GTGATCCTTTATTCAAGAAAATAGTTGAGAAACCTGATGATCATCCCAGATTCCGGTATGATAAGAAGACTGGACTGATCTGGACGGCCAATCTCGCGGAGGAGCGTGTACTTTGTGTACCAAAATCTCCGCCTGACAATCGGACGTCCCCTCGCACTTCAATACTTGAAACTGGTCATGAAATAGTCGGCCATTTCGGGCCACAGCGCACTGCGGATTATATCCGCCGATGGTATTGGTGGCCAGGTATATATTCGATGACTGAGAAATTCTGTCGTACCTGTGAGGCATGTAATCGATCTAAAACCGAAAATCATGCGCCTTCGGGTAAGCTACATCCATTGCCAATACCTGCATGGCCATGGCAGTCCATCGGAATGGACTTTATTGGGCCGTTTCCCGAAATAAAAGGCTTCAATTATTTGTGGGTAATAATCTGTAGACTCACAAGTATGGTTCATTTAGTGCCGTGCCACACAAGTAATACAGCGACGGATCTGTCACTCAAATATATTCAAGAAATTGTAAGATTACACGGATTACCTTCATCAATTGTATCAGACCGTGATCCAAAATTCACATCTATCTGGTGGAGAGAAATCCATCGAATTCTTGGAGCTAAGCTCCTGATGTCGACTTCTTTCCATCCCCAAACAGACGGCTCCACTGAACGGGCTAATCGTTCAGTGGCGCAGATTTTTCGCGCATCTGTACGGCCAGATCAGCATGACTGGCTTGTGAAAGTCCCCATAGTAGAGTTTGCTATTAACTCCAGTATTAGTGGCTCGACAGGGTACGCACCTTTTGAGTTAAATTATGGATATGTGCCCTCGATGTTATTTGATGTTAGGAATGAGGAAAACCTGCTGCCCGGCATCCGTGCATATGGAATACGGGCGATGCAGAGCCTATTTGATGCCCATGACGCAATCATCGAAGCAAGGGTATTTCAAACCCACCAGTCCAATAAGCGCCGCACGCCGGAGCCAAAATTGATTGAAGGCGAGCGAGTATACTTATCTACAAAAAACCTCAAATTGCCCCGAGGTCGTGCCTCAAAATTACTCCCAAAATATGTTGGTCCCTACATCATTTCAGAGGCCAACCCAGAAAATTCAACATATAAATTAAACCTACCCCAAGAACTGCATGGAAAACGACTTCACGACAGATTCCATGTCAGCCTCTTGAAACCCTATCACTCAAATGATGACGTATTGTTTCCGAACTGCACAAAAATTGAGCCGTACAATTTCGGAGCACCAGATGATGCTGAAGAATTTGTAGACTCAATTCAACAGCATTGCTGGGATAAAAACCGTGTTCTTTTTGAAGTACACTGGAGCTTAGGAGACGTAACTTGGGAACCCTACTCAACAGTGCACAAACTCAAGGCACTTGACGATTATTTTCAACTTTATGGTGTCTCCCGATGGCAGGAACTGCCTCGGAACTCTCGCGGTAGAAGAGTTTAACCGTGAGAAACATTAATCTCACGGAGGGATCTCTCCTACGAAAGTTCTGGAACCCGCAATTTCTCTCAACCGTAATTACTGGGCATTATGTCCTCTCAATCTTGACATATATACACTGAGGTTGCGACAGTGAGGCCCGTTTTGAATCCCCACTGTTGCTACCCTCTTGCCCAGCTTCAATATATTCTTTTACTATCATTCTTCGTTGAATTTTCAATGAATCCCGCCTCGACTCCCGGTCAGAATAATGCTAATGGATTGGCTGTGGGTCAAGGTACGCATAATCGCTACGCTCCTCTTGTCGGGGGAGGGAAACACGCTAAAATTTTCGAACTTATACATCCAGTACCCGAGAAGATGGCTGCACACCCAAAACTTGGAACTATTGCTCATGATCCACTTTGAGCATGTGGTATTTGCACCCAATTCGTTGGCCACATTTCTGTCGATGCCGGCGTTGATTCCCCTTGGTTCTGCGAGGCTCACCGCATCCTGAGCGAGTCATTCCAACGTGAACCTCAGCAAACCATTATAGCACTACAAAAGCGGGTCACAGAACTTGAATCGGAACTCATTCAGCTCAAGCGCACCAGTCCCGTTAAGACTGCTGGTATCAAGCGCAAATCCGATCCGTCTGACCGTATGGACATCGACAATTCTCATCCCGCCAAGCGCGCTACCACCACTACCACAGAAGTTTCAGAATCCTCAGTCATTGTTCCCCACATTGGATTTCATGTAATCGATGCGGAGGCTCGTCCAAATCCTGCCATTGATCATCTCCTCATCGAGTATTCTGAATTTCTTCCTGGCAATCACCTCCACGCACTCAAATTCTCGTGGAATCAGAATAACGGTTCCATCATTGTTCCTGATTATATTCATCATCACATTAAATCCAACCGTATCCCTCACGTTCGTTCTTTTAATGGACCTACGGCTGGTACTCAGACGCTCCCCACCACTCAAGCACAACTTGATGCTCTCATTACGGGGGCGCACACCAATGGTGATTGGGCCTCCTTAATCCGGCTGCGCCTCACTCGTGGTTTGGCCACTCTATTGGAGTATATTTATTCCCGTTCACCTGATACCGTGTCTGCCCTGCAGGGTGCCGCTCGCAGGGTTCTCTCCACTGATATTAACCCTGTCTGGGCCCACCATTCCTCATTCTCTGATCCATCTCAGTTCATTCGCAACGATGACAGCTTCGACAACTGGAAGAATTCTCCGACTGATATCCCTGCTGTTCCGTTGAAGCCCCGTGATGACTTGTCTGATATCGAGTTTGCCCATGGGGTTATGGTCCATTATAATCCTTCATCGCACCTTGGACTCATTACAAGCGACACCTATTCCTGCTATCTGCCTAGTATTCATGGTCTCCGCCTGTATTTGCAGATTGCCCCCGTCGCCTCTGATTCTGACAAGTCCTTTGGTGATACTACCTTCCATTTTCGCACTAATTTCGTCACCCTCGCCGCTATGTACGGACTTTATGCATCCATCGTCGCTCGGGATCATCTTATCATTCCTAACGACGCCTTCAAGCCGGTTCGTTGCACCAAGACGGACGTGAAGTCTATCCCCGCATTATGCGCCCGCCTTGCTGCTATGGGAGTAACCGTTAGTATGATGGACTCCCTCTACCCTTGGGGCCTCCAGTACTGTCTGGATGTCTGTGATCGCCCAAACCTCTTCAAGGCGCAGATTCGTCGCCACTATGCCGAGATTTTTATCAATGCTCATCACCGCTTGATGTTTTATCCCCTTCCTGATCTGCTCAACCTCACTTTTATCGCTCATGATCATTGGAAGCCGGAACACATCACCGAATATCGCAGGCGTCGCGCCGTTGTTCGTCATTGGAGGGAATCCGGTAATCCCAAATATATGAAGGACAAGGAGATCTCAGTAACTCGCCACAATGCGTTCCCGGATAACGACACTACCGCTGATGGAGTTGCCGGTATGGCTATTGATAATGCTCCCACTCAAACCCCGGACGGAAATCAACCTGTTGCGGGTCCGTCTGGTGTGTAACTCATGTCGTTTTATATCTGGCGTCTGGTGATGGGTTCAGTCGACTCGGTCACTGTGTGGCTAGACTAAAAGTTCCGATTCGAATCTCCTCTTCAATTTATTATTTCAATTCCCCTCCATGCAATGGCCTCATGCTCTTTACTACCCTATGCTTATTTTATGACAATTATGATTCTTATTGATTTCTTTATGTCTACGCTATGCTTCGTTCTTGCGGGGGAGGATGTAACGCAGCACTTCTATAATAGTATACATCATCCCAGCCTTCGGCTTTTCCCGATATCGTATATAAGCTTCGTTCACTTTCCTTCACGTTGTCTTGACTTCTCTCACTTCCGCTTTACCTGCCTTGTCGTAGATAGACCTAGGAGCAATCTAAACGCCCTGTCTAGTTTACGTTGAGGCTTGAAGCACCGAGAGATCGTCCATAGACCCCCTATAGATTCATTGCGTGAAATATTTGAGGGCATAGTCCTCATACTTTGGACACTTGACGGGGCGCGTCGTGAATCATCTGAGCTCTCGTGATGCGAGTTATTTCCATCGTCAGATGGCGGGTTGCCGCTGGCAGCGAGGGGACGATTTGGTATCGGTTTTTTACCCTGTCTCTTAGCGGCTTTATTAGCCTCAGTCAGTAGATCTTCTGCAGATGCAGATGACGTTGGTGGTCGATTATCATTATCATTATCACCGAATAAACCACTATGGCTATCATGAGAGCTTTGGCGTTGAGCTTTACTACGTATGGTATTGTTAGAACCACGTTGGGATGTATTATCTTCGCCTTGGTTGGACTGAGAACCGTCAGACGGGCGAGTTTGGGATTGAGAAGTCCCAGTAATTCGAGATGTCGAAGGGGCGTTAGCCGTACGAGGGGCTGTGGATCCGAATGCGACGGTAGGGCGATTGCTCGAATTAGCAGGATGCGATGTGGATGTGTTGGTAGTGTGTGTTGCCATTGGGGACGGAGATTCTTCGTGATATGGGAGATTCGTCCAAGGAGCAACAGCGGTGGTGATAGAGCGAGTAGACGGAATGATGAAGATGTAGAGTGTAGAGTGTAGCGAGTAGCGAGTAGCGGGTAGCTAATGCTGGGGTTAAAAAAATGTGTAAGATCTCACTCTAGGCCTCGAGCCTCAAGTAACCAGACAGACGTATTATATTAGCTACACGGTAGCGCTACGAGTGGGTTACAAGAGAGGCAGATGAGGGCGTAAGAGTAAGAGTTTTTGTTATGTAAGTTTCGGGGTCGTACTTATAGTAACGAGAATATCAAATAGATGAATAAGGAAATGACCCCTTACAGGGAACAAAGAACAAGAACTGGTTTAAGGTACTGGTTTGAATCTGTCAATAATCTTGCTGTCAGAAAGTTTGACTCTATCTCAACAGGAAGAAAATTATTTCGGGCTAAGCAATCAAGTTCTTTAACAATTCACACCTTGGATGTTTCCCGTTGGTAAATTGTATCACATATGTAAGGCCTCAGAGGTTTATGCATTATGACTTGTGCCCAGATTGAAATAGCAGGACCCTAGCAAATTGAATAATTGTGGGCGCCCATTTTTTTTTCCAAAAAAAGAATGACCGTTGTCGGAAGATGGAGAGCATGCCCTCGATTTCCTCAGCACAGAACATTATATATTTCTCTACCCATTTCCCCGTGCTATCCCTCTGAGATTGTTCTAAAATTGGTTTTTTCGAAGGAGCAGGACTGAACCAACCAAAGGAGAGCAGGTGTCAGTACGCAGCCCCAAAATGAGGCATAAATATCTGAAGCTTGGTGGCACCGGGGAGTCCTCTGATCGCGGTTACCACTACCGCCGCTCGAACAGAAATAGTAACTGTTGCTGATCACGCCACGATCTGGGCCTCTGCATTCCCCAACAACTTTAGGTCTTTGGTTAAATTGAATATTCCATGGTTGGCGTAATCCTCAACCGGTTCAGTCACCGTTATAGTACAAGCACATAACCATCCTATGAGCACAGAAAGGAAACGGTATCTTAAAGTTGTTAAGAGAAGTATGGACATATCATATTAGGAGCCCACAAGCAATTGTAAGGATGTGAAACTGGTACAGACTACATTAAATACAACCGTACTGACAAAACTACTAGAAAGCCATATCCGTAATATTCACGTAATCGACCACAAGACCAAAACCATTGCCCCTCAAGAACGTAAACTTGACACTATTCCCGCTCTGATCCGTCCCAGTACAAGAGACCTTATTGCCATCTTCATGGACACAGTTCTTCCCCCCAAACCACCAGTTGTTTGTACTCCCAGAGTGACCTTGTGCAAGACCTATGTCCGGGAATGTGACCGTGCGGGTGCCTTCCTCAGTCGAAACTGCCAAGACCAAGGTCCCGAGGAAAGCAAAGTTGAGCTCGCCAGCAGTATGTCCAAACGTGTTGTTATTAGCTGGGATGTTGGTATTCCAGAAGCTTGCAACGTCGCTCGTTCCATGACGTCCACATGTAAAAACAAATTTCTGGTCCCATGCATACTTGTCAGTGAAGGTGTGGACGTCCCCGACCTTGTTCTTGTTGTCGGGATCCTGGCCGGAACTGATCTTAAAGTCCGTGACGGTAAAACTGCCCCAGCCGATATTGGCGGGTGTATACTGCGTGGTTATGTCATCACCCTCTACAAAATTTACTTCGTTATCCTGGTATTTGAAGGTTTCTGGAGCCATTATACGTGTTTCTTGTCGATGAATGTTGGCCTTTCCTCATTTCCAATAAAAGCTGAGTCCAAACGCTTACCTTTAGGTGCTGACGGGACACAGAGGTAGTGAAGAAACAGCAAATCGAGGGAGGTTTTTATACAAAAGCTGAGCAATCTTTCTGTCCACCGCAGTCAATCATAAAAACTGAAGAATAATTCCGCAAAGACACTCTTGAGACTTTCAGATTAGAACTCTCCGACCCAGATCGGATTCATAGTCTATGTACCTGACCGGCAACAATCAATGCCGACCGTCGGGGCTTTATCAGAGGAAAGCCTCAAGCACCATCACAAATAGAACAAACACAGATCCCGCGCGCGGCAGAATCACCGCAACGTATCGGGGTATTGTAGCCTTACTACGAATCCGTTTGAGTCCCTTTTCGTAAACTCCAATACCTTCAGTCAAAAAAGTTCCTCAATGTAGGATCTTCTAGTCCAGGTTCTCCGAATCGTCAGGTACAAGCCGGATAGGGATCAATATGGCCATCCGTCTACGGAAAGTATCGGTGTAACCGCTTGACACCTAGAAAGTAACCCAGGTCTATGAAAGTTACTCCTCAGGCCTCAGAGCTCGCTCATCTTATTAAACTGGTTCCGTTTCTCAAAGTAGCTGGCGATAAGGAGAGAGGCACCTGTATGCTGTGAGGCTTTGTGACGTCCTCTCGAGTGCGTGGGAGTTCTGCTGGTTGTTCAAGTATGGCAAGTGAGTCAAAGGTGAGTGAGACAAATAGAAATAGAAGTGGGGAAAAGTCTGTCTGTCTGTGTTCTTGTATTTGTAGAGCTTAAATACAAGAACTCATAGCTATATGACTAAACTATGGTGACAGAGTAAGGAATAATAAGTCCAATGTAGTAATCTAAAATGAAATGGATGTAAATAATATGCAAAAGTATGGTGAAATAGTAAAGGTGGTAAATCAAATATAGGAACCTAGAATGGGCTAGATGTGACTACTATGAAAAAGTCCAGTGAAATAGCAAAGTGTCAAATCAAATATAGGAATCTGGAATGAAGTGGAGTGAATGATATGAAATGAGTAATATGAAAAAGTCCAATGAAATAATAAAGCTGGCAAATCAAATATAGAGATCTGTAATGAAGTGGGGTAAACCAGTGCAACACACACATAGCATACAGTGTGTCACCACACCAGCTTCCAGACCTTGTTACTCCTGGTCTCCCTTGTTACTTCCACTTGAAACTTCCAATCAATACATACTTCAGATATTTCATATCCCATATTTCATACTAGGACTTTATATAAAATACTCTAGATAACTTTGAATAGAGCATGGACTTCTGCCTTTTCCAACAAATCTAACCAGGGAAAAGACTGTAGGGGGGTGGGGGGGGAGGGAAAAGGCTGAAACCAGTGACAATCGTCTGCCACTAATTTAAAATGTTTGTAGCAAATTTTTGATAATGTAGCAGGTTATTGGTATATCAGCTCAACAGATGTAACACATACCAGCAACTCTGTCATTCAGAGTGAGATAGTGAGTTCTGGGGATAATTAGTTTGGTCAGTTACAGCTCAGTTCTGACAGCTATAGTCAGTTTTGAGGGTGATGACAGATTTTGGTGAAGGGATGGAAACTCTACTCACTAAACACACAACTGTTGGCTTCAAGCATCTGCAGAAATCACAATCAGCATCACTGAATGTATACCATAAAACATCCAGGCTAAGCCCTACTAATCCTCAATCTCAGAGTGTGTTCAACTGCATTTCTCAGCAAAACTCTCCAAACTCTGATGTTTTTGTGTTTAGGGTGGTGGCAAGAGGTTGGAACTCCCACTAGCCAAAATTCTTAGTTGAGGACTCTGCAGAGCATTCAACTTCAAGTAACCCTTCATACTCAAAGTTCAACTTAGACTTTGTAGCATGTTCAGAACAAAACAGCTAAGTCCAAATTCCTACAAATGCAAGGAATTGATTATTCCCAACTACAACCCAGCTAGTGATAAGTTTATATGTAATGGCCACTTGGTCAGAAGTTGAAAGGGTTTATGTTGTAAGAGCTTGGTAGTTTGAATTTGTCAAGAGACATCACTTTTCTGACTGGTCTCTATGAATGGTAGCCTGCCATACTCTGTCTTGAAACTGATAGTGATAGCTAGCAGTTGAGAAACCCTAATTGAAACACCCCATTTTACGATGTGTGGATGTAACTTGGTAAACTGTGTAGCATTGGGCTATGAGTTCCGAGCGCAAACAAGTAAAGTTGGCTGACAATAAACCTAATGCAGCAGAAACTGGTTATTTTGGAGAGACTTGGAGTGAAACACACCATATAAGACTTGATATTTGGCAAATATGAGAAGACAATAGTGTTCCAGTATCTATGGTACCTTGGAAACAGATTGTGTTATATAGTGTTATCATGTATGAATATATAGAAGTAGCATAGAAAGTAATAAATAAAAGGTATGGGACTGTCCGATAAGGATTCATCGATGGACGACAGTGCCCCAAGGTTAACTGATTGCAAAGTTACCTTATGGTTTGTAGTATTGATTTGTAAACTGGTGAGAAACCTAAGATTTGTGGAAATACATTGGCAGGTCGCTGGTGGTATGATTGTGGAGAGAAACTGTATGTATGAGGACAAACTCTGTCAGATAGAAGTGGGTCAGCAGTATCATTATTCTATCCCGAAGTTATGAATGCTTAAGTTTGCAAGGGTGAGGGGTTAACACAAATACACGTGCAAGGCTCGTACACTTCTTTTTTTCGATCCTTGATGAGGTAGTCATCAGTTTTAGACACCATGTAGTTGGCCTATGTAAGCTGCCGGCTTCAGCCCCACAATGCAACCTTCCCCGTTATAGCCTTCCACTACATCCCCTACCAACTTCCTACCCGGACGGAATGTATTCTATTGTAGGTTTCATTAAATATCTATCCCAAGCCTCCATCTGGCGAGTCACCCCTCCAATCACCCAAGTTTCATGTCCATCATACACCCCCACAGTCAGTTGGATATTGAAGCCACAGGCTCAGGCTTCCACCCTATCCCAGTTCTTCATGCCTTGAACCTCTGTGGCACAAAACAGTCACGCACACTCCTGTGGCTTTCCGCTCACCCCCTTTCTCCTTCCTGGATCCTTCTGAGGGTGAAGGTTGTCTCGTTACAACTTGCGGCTATCAGCTCGGCTGAAAAAAAAATAGAATTTGGCTGACTGAACTGATGTTTTACATTCAGTGGACAAACAATATCCCTCTTTCAAGTAAATTATGACATCTCGCTCTTTTCATGTTTCTCTGGAATCGACTATATCTCGGCTGAATTTAGACTTGAGACTTTTTTGCCGAATATTTTTTTAAGTTTTATGGTAATGCTGGATATTTTTTTTCTAAAAAAAAAGAAAGAACATTCACTGATGACTCCATTTCACTGATGATTCCAATCAGGCCCCTCTGTTGGTATTAGCATGTGGATACCTTAGCCTTCGGAACCCGCCCAATGTATCTGAATGTGAGGGAGCCCCATAACTTAATCCTGTCAGTCATGACCATATCCTTGCCTGTTTACTTCCTCAGAGACATGACGCAGGGAATGTGTCCTTAGTAGAGGAGGAGATTGTAGTTCTCGACGGGGGAAATTAAACCTTGGGCATGCGGGGGGAGGGGAACCTTTCTGGGCAGGAGGGGAAAAGGGACTTTTAAACTCTCCAGGGTGGGGGACATTAACATTCAGTTTTTTTAAATCCATAAGGAAATGACAGGTTTCCCGTCATCCGTTAAACTTGAACCATGCAAAGTTCACTTTGGTGGCACCGGGGAGTCTCCCCATTGTCACTGCCACATGAAGTTGCTTTACCAGGAAATAGTTCCTCTTGATGATAACGCTACATTCTGGGGCCTCTACATTCCTCCGACAGTTGGCATAATCCCCAACCAGTTCAGTCACCGTGATAGTACGAGCACATAACCATTGTATCTGGTGAATGACTATGAGGGATCACAGTCATGGATAAGCCTCCGCATGGGTCTTGACTCGTATAAAGTCAGTGGTAACCTTCTTTTCCTTTCTTAAATGATCTTTCATGACTCGTTCATGACCTCTGACGGCTCCGAGACTAATGTAAGAACAGTATATGATTTGTGGACTACATACCATTCCTGTACTTACCTCCAAAATACTAGCTAAAACTTTGACCTTCAGCTGCACATCAAGGTTTTAGATCAGACTCTACGTCTTTCCCTTTGATAGACGCATGAGCTCATCATCGAGAAGGAAATACTTTTATTTTCATTTATCGCGTGAACATAGTGTGAGCATCCGAACTCGAAAGAGGCCCAGATCCTTCACAGTGACAGGAAAAGGGCACAGGACAGAAACAATATCTTGAAGTTGTCAAGAGAAGTATGAACAACCGTTTCAGGAACCCGCAGGTAAATGAAAGGCTACATCAGAATACAACCGTACTACCAAAACCACTAGAAAGCCATATCTGTAATAATCACCGTATTGACCAGAAGACCGTCGCCTCTCAAGAACGTAAACTTGACACTCTCCCCGTTCTGATCCGTCCCGGTACAAGACACCGTATTGCCACTTCCATGGACACAGTTCTTCCCCCCAAACCACCAGTTGTTTATACTCCCAGAATGGCCCTGCGCAAAACCCATGTCTGGGAACGTGACCGTGCGGCTGCCTTTAGGAGTCCAAACTTGCAAGGCTAACGTGCCGATGAAAGCAAAATTGAGATCGCCAGCAGTATGTCCAAACGTGTTTTTGTTAGGCGGGATATTGGTATTCCAGAAGTCTGCGACCTCGCTCGTTCCATGACGTCCACAAGTAAAAACAAACTTCTGTTCTGGTACCGTGATGGCAGTGAAGCTGTGGACGTCCCCGATCTTGTTCTTGCTTTCAGGATCCTGGCCGGAACTGATCTTGAAGGCTGTGACAGTAAAACTGCCGGAGCTGAGGGGTGATGGTCCCGAGGGCAGGACCACTTGGAGATGGACTTCATTATCGTGGTATTTGAAGGTTTCTGGAGCCATTATGTATGTTTCCTGCGACGAATATTAGTCTTGTCCTTATTTCGGCAAAAGTTTGGACCAAACGCTTACGTTTAGGTACTGAGAGGACACAGAGATAGTGAGGAAACAGCTTCAAGTTGGAGAGGCTTTTATACAAAAGCTGAGAAATCTTTCTGTCCACCGTAGTTAACCATGAAAGCTAAAGAATAATTCCGCAAAACACTCTTAGGGCTTTCAGGACTTTCAGATTCGAACTCTCCGACCCAGACCGGATTCGCCGCAGCCTATGTACCTTTGCCTCGTCCACCCGACCGGCAACAATCAATGCTGCCTGACCGTCAAGGCTTTTAATGGGCGCCTCGAGGGATTGGTTGATCGGCATTATTATATGGCTCAGACGAAAACCTCAGGCACCATCACAAAGAGAACAAACACAGCCTTGCCTCTCAAGGGACGCTGGCGGGGCAGAATCACCGCAATTCAACCGGGTATCGGGGTATCGTAGCACGACTCTATCCTCCGCTGACTTTAGTCTTGGCAACTTCTTTTTGCCGAACCTTTCTGTTTTTGAAGCATTATAGAAACACTGGATTTCCGGAAACAAAACAGGAACATTCACTGATGGTTCTATTTACTGAGGATTCACTATCAGGCCCCTCCTTTGGTATTTGCATGTGGATACTAGTATCCTCCGGAGCCCATCCGATATTTCTGAACATACAGGTATGGATACGACATCCATCGTGCGATCTCCAATCGTTGAAACTTCCAGCTGTCTATTTTTTTTACTTTTACTCGTCGAACCGTGAAGTCAAATCGATCATCTGAGACCGATGTTCAGGTTCGTCTATTGAGAGAAATGGAAGTCAAATATCGATGGGGAGGAAAAGGTCGGCAAGGAGTCGACAATCGTCAACTCACCTGCAGAAATGATCGTCCTTCGAAGACGTTCAATACAGTGTCCAGTCTCAATACGTAAATTCATCATCTCCTCATCCGGCCTGCCGATGGCTTCTGAGTCATGTCGTTGGAGATAATCCTCGGGGTTGAGTGACCTGCGGATAACATTCTTCCCAATAGAAACATATATATGAGCGAGACGAATAACAGCGGTTTCTGAACCGAAGAGAAGTGTGAAGGAAGGAAAAAACCTTACCAAGCAATGTAATTGATACAAAACATCGAGTGCGGATTCGGTTGGTATTTCGTGTTTTGTTGGATGCCCATGATTGAGAGTATTATGGAAGATGGGAACTTGGTGATCCACCGGGAAGGCTGAAGGAGGATGTAAGTAGATAAACCTCGTAAGAAAGAAAGTTAAAACTTACGATTGAACGGGGAACTCAGACATCCATGATCATCCTGAGGCGGTGGTACCTTCCCAAGCAAAGCCATGTTCACGAATCCCTGCACAATGATAATCATATTCATAAACCCTTGCGCGACGATAAGAATGTTTTTGAACCTCTCCCATCGAGCAGCCGCTTGTGCGTAGAGCGTTGAAGTTGCTACAGCGAGGCTTCTGGCTCTTTCAGCAGTAGCGTCAAAGGCGACGGTAACTTCCTCTCGTAGGAGAGGTGTGCAGTGGTCCTCGTCCATGGTTGAGAGATTGGCGGTGGAGGGGAGAACTGGGGGGTGGAGCTCGCGCGACTAGGCGATCGTCTTTTCAAGGTATACTATGAAACCGTGCGAAATTACGGAACGAAGCGGAGACGCGGAGACTTGACGTTTTCGGGGCGACGTTGCTTATCAATTCTTCTGCCAGGTAAAGCTTCCCTCAATTTCTCCTGTTCTCTGGGCTCGAGTGCTCGCATGGGCGTAATCATGGCACTTATAATGGTGGGAACCACTTACGGTGGCGCCGAATTAAAAATCCGATCATTTCCCTATCAGTGTGAAAGTACCCGGTCATTTACTTGCCACAACTCGATAATGTCAGCACCATATTTTGTGAAAAGATTTGGGGTACTATAGCCTTCAAATGCCCCACTGGGACTATAGAACAAAGAGTGTTCATTGTGAAGATATTGAGCTTTCAATGTTATGTGTGTGGGAAAACATCAGACTTTTAATCCGGCGCCACTGTACTTACAAGCTGCAGAGACTTGGAAGCCATTCTTCAAGAGACGCCTTGACTCTACTTTGACTGCTGACAGGGAGCGTTCCCGAGTTCGGCGAGTTCGAATTCCTCCCGACGCTTCGATCTTCGCTTAACCTTTATTTTGTTGGCTCTACGTGGACTTGGCGAGATTCCATCGGACTACACGAGTCAAGGTAGAGACGTAAGCGGGCGGGTGACTTTTTTTCATTCGACCCACCCACGAATAAGCCCGCAACCTTCTCGAGTTTCTCCCCCGAAACTTGATGAGATATCCCTGAAAAAAGACAGAGAGTTCCAGCAGTCAGTAGTGTAAAATACGGTTATTAGCGCTCTCAAGAACAGGAGAGAGCCCTTCAGGCGGCAACTTCAGAAATTCGCCCGGAGGGAATCCCTTTAACGACAAGGCCGTAAAACGAAGATGGTGCGAGATAATCACAGCAATAACAACTATTCTCGCCCCTTCAAGTTCACTCGCTTGGTAACTAATGACTCGAAGGAGATAACATGTCAAAAGCATAACAACAACCTCGGGATTGAGTGCTCGCACTCTAAAAATGATGATAAGCAATCCGAGGGTTTGAAATCTTTCTCCATGTCCGATGAAGAAAAATGTCTGTAGCAATCAACGCATCTCAAGTGAAAGGCAAATAGAACAAGTTCAAGTTGATATTCTATAATCGACGATTTATTGCCTAGTCGACAGGAAGAACAAAGAAAGGAGCGCATTTATCATATGACGATAATTCGTGCTTTTAACCATGAGACTAATAGGCCTGTCACTGACGAACTGGCGAGTAGTTACTTCAAGGAAAGGTATCACCGCTCCGTGGATCATGGATGTGTGAATGCTCCGTTCAATCGTGAGTTGTGGCATCTTCCGCAAGGTTTACATCCTCTTGCATATTCGACTTCAGCCTTCCCGGTGGATTACCAAATTCCTATTATCCATGGACCGTTAATTATGGAAATCCAATGAAACACGGAACACCAACTGATTCCGCACCTGATGTTTTGTATCAATTACATTGTTTGGTAAAGTCTCCCCTCCACACTTCTCTGGTTTATAAATCGCTGTTTATTCGTCTTGCTCACATATATTTTGAAGAATTTCATCCGCTGGTCACTCAAACCTGAGTATTATCCTCAACAGCATCATTCAGAAACGGCATCAGATGATGAGTTCTCGTATTGAGACTGGTCACGTCACTGTATGGAACGTCTTCAACGGACAGTTGTCCGTTCTGCAGGTGAGTTGAAGAAAAGCTCAGAATCTGTTGGTGCACTCCTTGCCGACCCTCTTCCTGCCCATCGATATCTTATGACGCCATAGTCTTATGACATTGAGTCTAATGATATTTTTGAAAAGATCAATGCTGATAACACTATTACTGAGTCTCCGCTCGCTGGAACTACACTTTGAAGCGGTCCCTGCAAAAGACGTTGCACATCATTTTATATCATTTCAACAGCCTTCTTCCATGAAACACATACGACGACCTCCCAAGCGAGGTTATGATATCATATTCTTGGAAATGGTAAACGATTGAAATATTCGATTTTCCCCCTCATCGTAATCAGGTAAAGCCGATGTTGACCCATCCCCTGCATCGCCTTCCTTAGTATGGTGGATTGAGTATGTTCAGATGTATCAGATGAGCTCCGCAGGATAGGTATGCACATGCTACATCAGTGAATGTTCCTGCTTTTTGTTTTTTTGTCAGGTAATCCAGCGTCCCTATAAGTTCGGCAAAAGAGTCCCCAAGACTCAAGTCAGCGGAGGATAGATTCGGGCTACAATATCCCAATACCCGGTGAATTTCAGTGTTGTTGGTGCGTGCCTTGAAAGGCAAGGCATGCATTTGTTCTCTTTATGGTGCCTGAGGCTTTCCTCTGAGCCGTAATGGCAGGATCAACCAATCCTCAAGGCGCCCATTCAAAGTTCCGATGTTGATTGTTGCCGGTCAGGTGGACGAAGCAAAGGTACATGAGCTGCGGCAAATCCGGTCTGGGTCGGAGAGTTCGAATTTGAGATTTCTAAGAGTGTTTTGCGGAGTTCTTTCTGAGCTTTCATGATTATTTGCGGTGGACAGAAAGATTGTTTAGTTTTTGTATAAAAACCTCTCCGATTTGAAGCTGTCTCCTCACTACCTCTGTGTCCTCTCAGTACCTAAACGTAAGCGTTTGGGACAAGCTTTTGCGGGAAATAAGGACAAGGCTAATACTCACCCACAGGAAACATATAATGGCTCCAGAAACCTTCACATACCACGATAATGAAGTCGATTTTCAGCTTGCGGGCGGACCAATATCCTTCGTCATCAGCTCCGGCAGTTTCACTGTCACGGACTTCATGGTCAGTTCCGGCCAGGATCCTGACAATAGGAACAGGATCGGGGACGTCCACACCTTCACTGCGAACACGGTACAAGACCAGAAGTTTGTTTTTACTTGTGGACGTCATGGAACAACCGAGGTTGCAAGCTTCTGGAATACCAACATTCCACCTAACAACAACACGTTTGGACATACTGCTGCCGATCTCAATTTTGCTTTCCTCGGCACGCTAGTTTTGACAGTAGGCCCCTACACAGTCACGTTCACGGATATCGGTCTTGCACAAGGCCACGATAACAGTTCAAACAATTGGTGGTTTGGGGGGAAGGATTGTGTCCGTCACAGTGGAGATGACAATGTAGTGACCTGCATCGGGACGGATAAGGAGGGGTCGACTTTCAGGTTCACGTTCGCGAGGGGCAATCCTCTCGGTATTCCGGTCAATTTGGTGAATATTACGGGAATATCCTACTAGTGGTCTACACCAGTTTCACATCCTTACATTTACTTATGGGTTCCTGCAATGATATGTTCATACTTCTCTTGATAACTTTGAGATACTGTTTCCTTTCCGTGCTCTTTAGCTGCCATCATGCTGTTCGATTTGCCACTGTACTGCGCGTCGCCCACCCAGGGAATTAAGTACCCCTGTCCAGGACGGATAGAACTAGCCTTGGGCCTTCCAGTTATTCAACCTTGTGGTTTCGGTTCCCTGACTTGATCATTTGCGTCCTGGCTTGTTTTGATTTGGACCTTCACTTCACAAACTGCAATGTGCTGAATTCCGGTCAGGTAGGTAATGACTTTGTGACACGGCGGTAGCCGTGGAGTCGAAGTGTCGCTGTGCCTCAGACCTCAATACAACAAATCTGTTCCATAGCGTAGAAACGTGCTGTACAAGGCTGGTAAGGCGATGGTGCAAAGTAAAAGACTAAGGGTTATCTAATAGCCCGCAGGGCTTATAAGGTACGGGAATAGGGGGACACCCGATCACCTAACTTCCGTTACTTTTTACTTCTGGAAATTTCCGGTTGATACTTGCTTCGTATTTTAATTAGTTTCACATTTGATTATTTATTTATTATTAGCAATTCTCCCCAGTATATAAGCAGTAGATATCCATTTTATAAGGGGAACGAACTACGAAGAATCTGACTACTACATCTCTAACAACTTAACTCTGCCACGACCCTTGATCGACTCCCAGCCAAGCGAGCCATCGTAGCCAGAATGGGAGTTGACATTAAAGCATCCATCCTAAAGTGCAAATTCGTACAACTTTGCACTCATTCAACCAACTGAGATAATTTGTAGATATTTGTTTACTTGGCACAAATTTGCATAAAGTACTTAGCATGCTGCTCAGAATGTAGAATGACTGGCCACTTGACCGCTTGCAATGCTTCCTATCAAGAGAAGTAATACTAGGATAACATAGTGAGCGGCTAAATTGCCATGATTTCTGCATATATAGAGACTGCTAGTAGCTTAGTGGCTGCCTGCTGTGTAGTATTCCTTATATGCTAATACAACTTTCAGGACAAAAGTTGAAGGTAATCAATGAACGGCAAGAAACTGTGCAAAGCTGCATCAATAGGCAAACAAAGGCATGCAAAATAGTGATACTATCCAGGGCCGGGAACCGGACACCCAGTTAGTAATTGTTTCATACAATACTTTCCGTAGTAGCTACACTTAATCAATCCAAAGGAATATACCTTAGTGAGCCCTCCCCAAGAGGCCTGGCCTTTGAATGCAGTTGAGACTGTGCTATAGGTCTCCTCTTGTGTGACCTCTGTGGTCCAGACTGGGAAGCCAGACACATATGTGCAGCTTTCTCAATTTACAACCAAATGAGTCAAGTAGGGGGTCAAATTAAAGAGGGAATTTACAAGGACCCTCACGACAATCTTCACATTTTCAGCATTAGAATTGCTAGCCTTGTTGTCTTCAGCCTTTTGGTGAAGAAAAAGGTCAAATTATGGAAGATATGTTGATTTGGTAGTACCTTGGACATTAATCCCTGCTGAATTGTGCACAAAATCAAATTCAAACTAAAACAAGTAAATGCTGAACAGTTGAAACCACACTGAGCTCTCCGACGCTGTTCAGGACCCAGGTTCCACTCGATTCTTTGGAAAATGCTCAACAACTGTATCAATGACAAAAATTGTGATGAAGAGGTAGAAATCAATTTGTCGAAGTAAATTTCTGACTCTCCAGAGAAGACGGTTGGGGGTCAATGAATGGTTTATATTTGGGTTTTACCTTTGACATTTTACATTCTATGCATCTCCAGCATCCAATGTCGCCATGACTGTACGCAGAATAAGAGTAGAAATGTGGACATTGTAATGGATTGTTCTGAACACCATTTGTATTTTTGCTTTGGGAACATTAGTGGTAGTTCTTTTCTTGATCTTTTTGTGAGAGTAGGGAACTTGGTTGCAGAAGAGCAACGCTATTGAATCACGGAAAATGCGCGGGGCTCTCCTGACGTATTTCCCGTGATTGTATTTCGGTTCAAATTCGGACACGCCGCACAGCAACTAATCAAAGAAAACCCGCTGCTCTGAAAATCAAAAGGTATCCAAATCTGATAATAAATTACAAATTGACAGCATTCTGGCATAGAAGGGGGATCAGTATATGGCCCATGTCTGACTTCCCTGTCCCTGATAGTAATATGCACGAATTTGTGAAAACAGAAAAGGGAGATTGTACATTCCGGCGATCAGGTCAAACAAACTAAGCTCTGCAAGATCAGTGCTTTGGTACAAGTTTTTGCTAATTCAGATGTTGGGATCTTCCTGATGTAGACAGCGAGGTTATATCTGTTTTGTGTATATCTCGTTACTTCAAGCAGTACAAACCTTGTAACTGGCCACCATCAATACAAACAATGAGAGATAATCATATAAGAGGAACAGCAACTGGTAGGGGCTTTCATATGGAGAAAGGGCTGCCCGACGGAAGGGTGGTGAATATAGTAGGTCTGGTGGTCAAGTTAAAGGCCGGTGTCGCGTGATCCATGTTTAACAGTTCAACTGCCCGTTACATTCAGTGCGCTTTGGTGATTGCTTCACTCTGCTCATTTGCCTCGGTTAACCTCTTAATATTTAACACAGTTTATTAGAGCTTTTCTACATACAATATGTGTACAATGCGTGTTTACAAGTAGTTAAGCAGATCAACCTTAAGGGCATGTCCAAACACGGAATAGTTCTAAATGTTATCAGGATACATTATGCACAAAAGAATAGCTCACCCACTTCTTCATGGAGGTATCCTAGGCAAGTATTAGTACAGACATAAAAAAACCAGGAGGATATCATTTACAAGATGTTTCAATTGTGTGACTGAGATAGGATGACTTGAGTGTAATGAGCAAAAAGCCTTCCCCCCAGTACTACTTTACCCAAACAGCTGGGTTTGTGCTGAATAGTGGGATTAACATTTGCATTACAATAGGACCCCCAATGATAGGCCAGGGAGTCAGATCAGAATCCCCGGTAAACGGGCCTATTGTCGTCCAAATTTGGAAAGCAATACCATTTTACTAACATGAGCTGAGGAATAAGTTTTATAGACCTGGGGTTTTACTTTTTCGTACAATAACTACACCAATACTTGCCGCAGACAGATGGCCATG
Organism: Marasmius fiardii PR-910; assembly: GCA_014904975.1. Taxonomy (NCBI): domain Eukaryota; kingdom Fungi; phylum Basidiomycota; class Agaricomycetes; order Agaricales; family Marasmiaceae; genus Marasmius; species Marasmius fiardii. Next base: position 45,024 of record MU127976.1, on the reverse strand, counting down.
TCTATGAACGATTGATTCCTTTCCGAGCTGCAGGCGGAGAGTCTGAAAATCTGGACTAGAAGGTCCTAAATTGAAGAACTTTCTTGACGAAAGGCACTGAAGCTCACGAAAAGGGACTCAAACGGATCTGTGGTATCTTGTGTTTGTTCTCTTTCTGGCGGTGCCTCAGCGTCTCCTCGGAGCAACATAACGGCGGCATGCTTGCCGAGCAACGACCCGTGAGCAACCGCAAAAGATCGGCTGCGTTATGATGTGCCTGAGGTGGCAGCACACTTGCCGATCAGCTAAGAGGCGCCCATGAAGAGTCGCAACGGTCGGCAGCAATTTGTTGCCGGCCCGGGGGACGAGGCAAAGGTACAAGGGCTGTGGAACCCATCTAAGAACGAATGGGTCGGAGAGTTCGAATCTGAGGGTCCTAAAGTGTTTTGCGGAGTGATTCTTTTATTTTTATGGTCAACTGCGGTGGACAGAAAGATTGCTTAGTTTCTGTATAAAAACCTCCCTCGACTTGAAGCTGTCTCTTCACTACCTCTGTGTCCCCTCAACATCTATAGGTAAGCGTTTGTCAAGCTTTTGCTGTAACTAAAGGCAAAGCTAACAGTCATCGACAGGAAACTCATATAATGGCTCCAGAAACCTTCTCATACCACGATAATGAAGTCTTTTTTGAAGTCGGTTTTGGCCCACCCGGGAGCGATACACCCAATCTCATCGGGGGCGATTTCACCGTCACGGACTTCAAGATCAGTTCTGGCCAGGATCCTGACAACAAGAACAAGGTCGGGGACGTCCACAGCTTCATTGGCTTCACCGAATATACCCAAAAGTTTGTTTTTACATGCGGACGTCATGGAACGAGCGACGTCGCAAGCTTCTGGAATACCAACATCCCAGCTGGTAACAACACGTTTGGACACACTGCTGGCGATCTCAACTTTGCTTTCATCGGCAAGCTATTCTTGGACGTCCCGCATAAAGATGGCCCCCGCAGGGTCACGTTCAACGACATAGGTCTTGCACAAGGCCACTCTGGGAGCACAAACAACTGGTGGTTTGGGGGGAAGAACTGTAAGCATGAAAGTGGCAATAAGGTTACTTGTAACGGGACGGATCAGAACGGGAATACTGTCAAGTTTACGTTCTTGAGGGGCGATAATACCGGTCTTGCGGTTAGTACGGTGAATATTACAGATATGGCTTTCTAGTAGTTTTGGTAGTCGGTTGCATTCTGATGTAGTCTACACTAGCTATATACTTGTGTATTCTTAATATGATATGTCCATACTTCTCTTGCATACCAACTTTAAGATACTGTTTCTATTCTGTGCTCGTGCTATAACGGTGACTGAACTGGTTTGGAATTGGGCCAACCGTGGAATATTTTAATTCAACAAAAGACCTAGACTTGTTGGGTGAGCAAGCCCCTAAGCTCAAAGTGAGACAGGCTCTGGAATCCTTGAAACTCGTATGCTCCCTCTCCTGCTGAATCACTATATGAGAAAAGTTGTTGGGGGAATGCAGAGGCCCAGATTGCATTATCAGCAACAGGGACTATTTCCTGGTAGAGCTACCCTCGGGCGGCGGTGGTGACGGGGAGAGTCAGAGGACTCCCCAGTGCCACCCAATTGAACCTTTCATGCTTCAAGTTCATTGAATGGCGGGAAACCCGATGTAAGAGGGTATCCGGGCCTATTTTATCACCCGTTCTGTCAAGATGCGACATTGAAAAATTGGCCCAAGTCTCAACGGGTTGATTTTGACAAGCTATGTTGGGGTAAAAAACCCTTGCCTTCGTGTTCGTTGTATGTTGCGAAACAAGACAGCGGATCCCCTTTTTTGTCGGTCTAATAGACGGAAAAGATACCATTAACACACTGAATACCATTCAATCATTGTTCCATTTTCTGAGCGATAAACACGGCCATCCATGTTGAAGAGCCCTGGCTGTATCCTGTGGTGTTGATTCAGTGCACATGTTGAAAAGATAGGAAGGAGGGGAATAATGATTTCCACGAAAGAAATATATACGAGCAGTCTATTGTTTGGTTTGGAAAATTGGGGTCACTTGGGCCATCAGACACACTGTTGCTCTTATATGGTTGCAACTGAGCTCCTTGTAATTTGTGGAGTTTCTCACTCACTCGGAAAATGAAATTCATGTGTTGTTGCATTTGAAGAAATTGATCACCACTTTCCTGGTTTATCACTGTCTCCCTACTCCTACCTCCTTACACTTAGGGATTAGTCCATTCTGTATTATTGACAGACTCCTTATTGTGTACCTTTATGTCCTTTCTATCATCTCCTTTATGTGTTCCTTTCTGCCATTTCCTTTCTGTCACTTGATCACTCCCTTACTGACACTTGATCCTTCCCTTTCTGACACTTGATCAGTCCCTTTCTGTTTTTGATATGATTTCTTTCACTCAGGTATATAGTTATTACCAGGAGACTTGTACCAGTAGTAAACTTGGATTCCCCCTCCTTCTATTGATGATTCATTGACATACACTTCAGTTTTCACTCTTCCACTGTTATCCGGCCATAACTTGGGATGGTTTAGTCTTCTCATCTAGAGTGGACTTGACTGACACATTCTCTACAGAAATAAGTCATCATACGTCGGAGGCAGAGTGACATTTGAGGGTCTACCCTCCACAGACAAGAACGTCGTCCCCCGCCCAGACTGTACATCTTCACGGGTACCGATGACGTCAAGCCTTAAATTCGAGCTATTCCGCGACACAGACTCCCCCGGAGATCGGCTCATTGACTCGGAGCTCTTTTCCGTTTTGAGTCGCTTCATGAACGTTGGTACCGTGACACTGAAAGGACACACTTCTCGCGGTGGAGGTGAAGCCGATTTTCTTCGATAACGACAACGAATCCAGAGTAGGATTCCCCCGACACCTATTAACAAGGCAACACCTATGCTGACGGCGATGAGGACTATTCCGAGGGTGTTAATTTGCGTGAGATGTTCAGCTTCAGGTGGGGGTGTAGATGGTGGGGTTGTCGGATATCTGTAAGCGGAAACGTCCAGAGGAAGCAAATTGAAAATAGCGCAAAAAATCAGATTCAATGAGGAATACGGGTAGATTAACGGAATCGATCTTACGGTATTTGAGAGGTGGGAAGTGTGGGATCGGCACTTGATGAAGTTGAGGCTGCAGTCTTGCAACTGCCAGATACAACCTCCGTCATTGGAGCTGACTGTGACATTCCGCTAGAAACGGGAGAGGCGTTCTTTTGCCATCCAGCCCATAGGAATATGGTCGACCATTGGTCGTCGAATATTAGTGGTGGTGGAGGTCCAAAAGCCATTTGTGAAGGGCCTACGTTTTCTCGAAAGGGTGACTGCTCAAAGGCCGTTCGAACGAGAGGGATACAGCATGCAGTCAGGAACTGACGCTTGCAATAAGGTAAGAGGAATGAGTGTTTGGCAAGTGGTATGATAAAGGTCCGAGGGTTATAAGCGTTCTCTACGCACACAGCGCTGTTCCTGAATACTACAGCTAACACAGAACTAGATTCCACACAACCTGTCGTACTTGCTGTATATCAGGTACTTACAGCCGTCCTTCAGCATCCTTCTCGGGATCATGATCTCCTGTTCTTATTTCTTTCACACCTCCAACACGCTTAGTAGTCGAGATCGATAATTGAAATCTTTCGAAATTCTTCTCCACACGTCCCGTCTGGTGAGGAATGGGCCGCGGGCCCAAGATGTTGGAAAATCCGGACTCGATTAGAGGAGGATGGGCGGAGATATAGAGGTGTAACATCCCACTGCCCCTTATAACTACAAGTTAAGGATAGAAAGTAATTTACGAAGAACAGCTAGGGTTGTCATGGATTCACGCTGTATTTTTTTAGAATGATTGATGAATCATTAGCTGCTGCTGCTGTGGCTCGAACTTCACAGGTAGCGAGGTTGTTACCTTACTCACGGCACAACGCGATTACACGCAGAATCATAATGATGCAATGCCTGAGCGGGACGTTGTGATTGATTCAGATTGTATACTGAACTGGCGTAAAGTTGTGTGACCGGCACCGTCGGCCGATCCTGTTTAATCATCAAGTGTTTATCCCGCTACTAGCACTTATTTGAGGTCGTTCTTCTTGCAAACAGAGTCGGGTTACTTCAGGAACTCGGTATGATCCTTCGATTGCCTGGTATTGTTCCCGTTACAGCGCTATCAATACTCCATTATCAAAAGGGTTTGGTCCCAATGAAGGTACCCAGTAGAGGGCCGTCGCGGGCAAAGGATTGTAGGCTCAATTTGTGTTTATCACGCTAGTATGCACGAGTCACACCTCTCCGCTGGAGTCAAAGGCAGTACTAGGCCGATGCGAATAATCATTATAGCCGGTGCGATTCACTACAGAAGGTTGCAAGCTCAGACTCGGACATCATATTTTTGAGCGATAAGGGGTAATGCCACATCCTGATAAATATAACCAGTGAGCTAGATTTTCGCCCAACGATAGTCTAGTTTCTCGGAGCACAGATACTATCTTCCCGGGTAGAAAGTGATGGTTTACATGAGAGTTCTAGACGCCTAAAGATGTTTACTTACCAATTAGACCCGTGAGAAGTGGATGGCTGAGGATCGGCTATCATAGGTATACCTCAATCCATACGCGGTTATCGTCGATACCGAGTACACGAGTTGTTGCTGGGGTAAATACGTTTGAGTTCAGCAGATCGAGGGAATCGTCCTCATCGACTCCATTAGACCACCTAAAGCTGACGTATACCTTTAGATAAAAACAAAGGTAGCGCTGGAGCCAGTACAGCCTTCAGTTGGCAGTCCCAGATCATGGAACAACGGAAAAGCTATGAAAGGAAGAGTGCATCAGCTTCCACTCGATTCTGTCTTGTCCCGGGAATAATAAAAGGATCATATGGCATCCGCGATGCAACTAGAAGAGTTGAAGCTAAGCAGTGCCTTAGCCAACAGCAACGCTGGAACGCTGGGAAGAGATTGTACGTGCACCTTGACGTGGACAGGAAATCAGGAAGACGCGGTCTAAAAATTCCATCTCCCTCGCCAAAATTGCAAAATCGTTTAGTGAGATTTCACCGAACATATAAAACGTACAGAAGTGTACAAATCTGATATGGGAGCGGGCCATTCGAGACGGCCTCTGTCAACTGAGCTCGAAGTCTATACAAACCAGCCATGGCACTGATTACGGCGCTCAGTAATGCTCCGATCGGGCGGGCCAGTATGTATGTATACAAAATAATTTTGTGTTTTTCTCGTCGGATTGCAGCACAGCATTATTACGAGTTGTAGAAGTGATGTCGATTTATTCTTTCTGGGGCGGGGTGACAAATGCTGTTGCTAAAACTGACCGTAAAAGGGCATCACAACCTGGCGAGACATTCGACCTGTCGTTTGAGATGGAAATGGTGCCTTTTCTACTCGCTACAAACTCAATCACAGATCCGACGAGTATTCTACTGACTGCCACGACTGGCAGAACCTTGGAGTGATTGGAACGAATTCATGACTGTAATTAGGCGTACATGCTGCGGCGGCTCATAAGGGGTTATGTCTATAGTAACTGTTTCCGGGAAGCTTTAGCATCGAGTGATGGCACGAACAATAAAAGGTCGCCATGCGAGACAAATGTCTGGGTACCAGGACTATCTTTGTGTCCAACAATCGCTGTATTCTAGAAATAGAATGTTGAATCATTACCTCTTGTCGTTGAAGTTAGAGCTGTTACCGTTGTCGTTCTACGTTGGTGATGCACGAAATGCTGCCCCGCGATCATGGTCAATGCAGAGTTATCATGACGAGCGCCTGAGTAGTCGTTGGCAATGGAGGCGCTCTGTGTACTTTATCCAGCAAGTCAGATCTCGATGTTGTATATACATAGTCCCAAAAGGCTGTTTTATATTGTTACGCATTGCGGTTAGTTCCCATGTTCGGGTTAGAACCTGTATATAGCCTGTATATAGTATGGCCGAACTGAAACTGGTCTTTAGAACGTAACCTGGCTATCCGCTGCCTACAGCGGTTCAATTGAGTTCTAAATCTCCTTGTCGGGTTGGGAATGCCATGGGCGCCTCGATGAGCCTGTCGCAGTCTGTCGATATGTCACCCATCACGACTATTGTTAACCGAGTTTCCGTTTCGTGCCGAAGGATGTCAAAAGGTCCAAGTGATCAGGAATGGTCGCCACAGCGGCTACTTGTATTTCTCGCGGTGTGATTCCAAATCCACTGATATCACCTCCGTGCTCTCTATGTAAGACGTCACCCGAGAGCCATTTGGAAGGGGATCCAGGACACTTCTTCGGTTGGTGGAGGATACCACAGCCACGCAGAATTCAGACATCATCGTCTCTCGACATGTTTCTTCGTCTTGAATAGCTAGTCCAAGTGAAGCCCGGACGATGATCAGTGTTGAAGAAATCCCCTGTAAGAATTCCAAAGAGAAAAAGAACGATGAAATCAGGGAAGGTGAGCCTCATGCTACGCAACTGACCATAATTGGAATCAACATTGAATAGAGAACCTCAGCCCCCAAGTTTACCCGCCAAACGTGTATCGCTCCCGGTTCCATGCCGGTGACTTTCCTTCCTGGTGTTGTATTAAGCAGCATGAAGGTAACATATAGAACCAGAACAATTGGATAGAGGAGGCCAGACTCGAGTCTAGTTGTTATGTAAATGTTCCGCTTAAAATTAATCGCGAACGGACGTACGTTGCCGAAATGATCACTCGATACATGTTTCGGTTGGAGGCATTTGTGAACCTAGCGACTTTACGGCTGATCCAGAAGATTCGACCGGCTTTTGTTGCGGTGACCAAGAGGTCAATTAAAGGTTCTTAACCATGAAAGAGAGAGACCAACCTATGAGTAGCGTCAGCAGTACGTTGAAAGCCGCACTTCCGATCGCAAACGTGACCAGTAGTATCGAGTCTGTAGTTAACTTTTCTCCCGAATTTGAATCTTCAAAGCTGATCGAAAAGAAGTTTTCCCCGGTAGACACTGGGCTGAACGTTTCTCTAATAGGTCTTGTACCTTTCGGTAACAGCGCCACATTGACAATGCCTATGACTGTTGTGCTATTTAAGAATCGTAGGCCTTTTATCGGGAAGATCGTACCGTTTTTCGAGAAGCAAAGCAGCCCAAGGGGAAGTAGGATTCGACGTCTTCTCTGCCAAATTAGGAAGCATCTCCATAACTGGATTAATACAAGCAATTTCGGGTGAGCTCCATATTTTACCCCCGATTGGAATGGAAAAGGCTCGTACCAGAATTCCATCGGTAAGAATACTGCGAGAGGTCAAAATAAATTTCATCAGCATCAGAGATGAGTGATCGTGCGGTACGGATAACTCACTTGGCTATGATATTACAAATTTGAGTTGCGCGCTGTAATCGACGCCTGAGATTTGCAGAAGAAAGTCAGAACAAGGCGCGATAGACCGGGAACCGGGACAATACAGCTAAGATGAGCACTCACCCGGTATTAAAGGCCGAAAGGAATCTACTATCCCCAGGGACAGGACCTGTGCTCGGAAAGCTGAATGTTGGCGCCGTTTTTTCCCCGGACACAATCACTTGAGTTGTCCCGTGAATCAAATGAAACGTGGCTTTGGTAAAGAATCCTGCGACGTTAAAACCGAGGCCACAGGTTGCTACAATGAATAGTGCAGCAATAATGACGCAATGGAATCGTTGAGCATCTTGTTTCTGCCTCAGGACACAGATGCAGGAACCAAAGAGTACCAGGAATCCACCTTTCATAAACCATCCAATGAGCCTGCGAAATCACAGAATAAACTCAGATTCAGATACTTGCCATACAGTATTAAGCTGACCTGAGAAATTTTAGTTAGAAACAATGATTTAGGAATCGAGGCTCAGCAAAGACTACCAGGGGAGAGACTGAACTGGTGTCTATGACGTCGTAAATGCATTTATTGATGTTGATCCCGCAAATACTTGTACTGTTTTGGACGGGCTGATCAGGTAGAGCTGCCATAGGAAGTGGGGGAGGGTCAAGATTTTCATCCTTGTTGCATCAGGCAGGCGAGGCTTATATATCTACGTCTGCTATCTATACGTCAATATCAACCCGTCGATGATTGCCTAACCGTAGCACACGACGTGTCCTGATCTTGAGTCGGAATGTTTGCTCACCGTTACCACGTAAGAATCAGAGAATAAAGATCAAGGCAAAGGAGCAATCTACCCAAATTATTAACCTTCGTGGAGTCGGAACTGGCCCACCATTCTCGCGTCCACGATGGTGCAAATTTAGGCGTGTCGTAGAGGAGGATCCCTACCTGCGTTACCGTTGCTAACCGGGATTGTATAGACCCCGACTACCCAATGCACTCCGCTCTTGATTCTGCCACGCACAATGTTCAAATGTCCTCGGGATTCCACGTGGAATTAAACTTTCACGCCACTCAAATCACATATCCAATGGCTTTCCACCACTGGCACTAAGACGAAAAGTACAAGTTCGTGAAAAGATACCGCCGTCCGACGTCCTTACAACTCTACACTAAAATTGACTCCGCCAAAAATACTTTGTAGCCACGTCGGTCGTGTTCCACTGGCCATTGGGTACTGGCAGTCTAACGTGCAATCAAACTCTCCATGTCGATCAATGATTTTCCTAATATAGACCCCTCCTTCCCCACGTTGATGACAGTGTGTTCTAGAAATCAGTTGAACAATTCGAGAATGCATGCAAAAATTTAAAGGTAAGGAGAAAAAGTTCCCACCCTGTACTTACCGCACAGCGTGGTCCACCCGATTACTATTAAAACCGCACAACAAATTTTAACCTCAGCCCACAGCACAAGTTGGCTAGAGGCCTAGTTCTCTCACCCACCCACATTATTTAGGCTGAGCTTTTATGCCCGTGCTCTTAGTTAAATGATATCAGAGTTTCAACAACAAGCAGTGGGAGACCGCGTTAAAGTCGGAGATTTTTTTATGATAGCGAGGGAAGACGCATGGAGACCCCTCTGACCGAATATTAGGATCAATCGATGGAGAGTGATGGGGAGGTTGCGCGGACATCGCATACAACAGTCAGATGCAAGAAATCATCATTTCGATGGATTTGAGGGGTCGACTTGGTCACCTTGACTGTTCTAGCTGATGAGCGACGGTGAAATCGCATGGGTATTTGGATATATAGCATACTTTCAGTCGGCCTTTCTCTCAGGGGCTACCTGAAGGTACCACACCTGAAAGCAACCAGCAACTTGGTGCTCTCGTTGGATCTGTGGTGATTGGGAAATTCCGGTTGGCATGGCCGAAATATTTACACCATCAACGCCACCAGTCGGTCCCCAAAGGAGCCGGTAGTGAGCCGTGAAGATTGCATGAGTGGAAACCAAATGGATCCTCCGTTGAGGGCGTTCCGTATTTATAAGGGGCTAAATTCTCCAATAACACCTTCTCTCCAAGACTTGAAATAATAGTATATGACCTAATGAATGAACAGTTCAGTCGCCTTTTTTCAATGGCTAGGTACTGAGAACATCATTCCGCCGGCCGCCGTATCTCAAAAATGATTGATGGATCACTACCAGCAAATCCAGAGTGATCCCTCCCGCTCCACCGACGCACAAAGTTTTTCCCGCAGATCATGACTCGAGTAGAATTGATGGTGAAAATTCGAGAGAGACGTTCGAAAAGTCTTCTAGTTTTTGTCGGCTATGTAGGAATTTAGAGAAAGAAGACTGTTCGGAAAACTGGGTTAAAAAAGCATTCCGCTCGTTATCGCTCCAACGTCGGTCAAACGTTTGTTATGACCCCCCATCACGCTTTTATAAGTGGATATCTTTCTGATGTAAAACCCTGCATTGGTATCGCGAGATTATGGAATCCTGGAATTTGATGTATCGACCCACATGAAGAAATTTGGACTGGTTGTGGTGTCAACTCGCGGGGAGGTGCTTCCTACAGGCTCCCAATCTCGTCTTAGGGTCAGACAAAATCCAGTGCCTTTCGGACCGCTACTCCTCGTGAGGGATCCTAGTCATAAATAAGGTAATTTTCTTAATTATTCCTTTATAAATCTTCCATTAGTAGAAACAGTATATAATTCACACTGCATAGTACCTGTACTTACTATCCCTGAACAGCAATATTTCAAAACAACCGGCAAACAGACGCGCAAGTTCATCGCTTCGGTCTATGACTTTCTCTTTGCTGGACGAGAGAGCTCATCACTGAGAAAAGAAAGAGATACTTGCCGGTGTGAACGTCCCGCTGTGATCCTTCGCACCCTGCCCATCGTTCAGCCGCGTCAAGCGCCACCGGTTTACTGAGGCCCGCCGCCCCGGCGCGCCCTGCTACGGCGGTTGTCCAATTATCCCTTCTGCTTCCGCCATAGTCGTAGAAACGTTGGGAGCAGCGGGTAAGAATTATATGACCCTTGGCGCTTATGTACCTCTTCCTCTTTGTTACTCCACCGGTATTGTCACTAACTTGTTCTGCATAGTTTACCTCCTAATGACGCTGGTACGTGGCTTTGAATAACAAACAAGTAGGTTCAAAAGTTGCTCTTCGCCAAGGAGGCGAATGTAGTTACTTTCCCAAAATGTAAACGCCCCGCCCTGTCTAGACCAACGCTAAACGACCTTTTTATCATTGTATCTGAAGTCGTACGCGCATAGCCATTATGTCTGAAGTCCGGATCCGTTTCAAGTGTTGATCATTTTCCCGTTGATGACAACCGCAGGCCTCAGCACCAGCAGGAGATCAAGGGACCCCCAAATTGAAAATTAATTACAAGCTCAAGCGGTACAGGACAAAACCCAGAGATACCAAACCTTGAATGACACCGAACATTCAGTTGGGCGTTTCAGAGCGCACTGCGTGGCATACTTATTCCAGAATGCGTTGGAGGCCATCCAAATCGAAACCGTTAGTGCGATCTCGCCAGGGAAGATTACAGTACATTCCAAGTCTCCCGGTACCGCACCATCGGCAGCTCTATATCCCGGTGTTCCAAACGAGAAAAGTAATCATGTATGTTACATAATTGAATTTCTATTGCGCGCACAGCTCATGGCCCATGGGTCTGTGGCGCTCCACTAGCGCTAATTCAAGCCCGGGCCACACCTCTATGGGTGCTTTCTCGATCTTGAACTGCATGGCCAAACATGGATATCTCCGGCGTGACGAGCCATGTCAAGCCATCTGATAATCAAGCGCACTAACTGATTATCTCGATCTTAGTTTCGGAAGCATGCATATCGCTTACAGTCATCTTCCGATAGAAACAGCAAAAGGGTGTAGCGGTACGTGACACTGGACCGATTACCCGCGCTTCTCGGATACGCAGCTTCTTGACTACATAGTCGGACTTTGGAAGAACATTCATTGAACATAGCCTTGGACTGTGCGGGACTCTCATATAAGTCATTAACTATGGACCAACGTATGTTGCTGTATTTATTATAGTAAGAGGGCCATCACCTAATTCACAAACTCCCTCATGTGGTTTGTACAGGGTGATTAGGAAGAAAGATGACAACCTTTTTTGCAAATGCAGGGCTTATTTGGCAAGGTTTGGTCCTTGGAAAACTACCTCAAGGACTGCTAGAAGGGTTCCTTCATCTCAAAAACCAGAAAACAACATCCCCCTCTTACACCTTACACAACTAGCTGTAACACCTGATACTAGCCACGGGCAAATGTGACCAGGGGAGAAACTATGAGGGGAAGGCCAAGGGCCACAACTAGCAGCAACAGTCTGTCACTGTTCTTGAAGCTTGTAGTGAGTTTCTGATGATATAGCAGGTTAGAGATATCTAAGCCATTAGCAATATATGTAGCACTTACCTGCAATTCTATCTGGTTTGCAGTGATTAGCAAGCTCTGGGGGTAATCGCTAGTTAAACCAAGTTATAGTAGGTTTTGACAGTTATATCCAGTTGCAGAAGATCAATGAATGGATAAGCAGGTGATCTCCCACTGGAGGGAGTCCCGAGCTGCTGGTGAGGAAAAAGAACAGAAAGGAATGCATTTCAAGTACTATATAGTACTGTAATAACAAATCTGTCTGATCGGTGCTCATGTTACTATAGATACAAAATATTGAAATAGTGTTCCTGGGTGACCACAGCAACATCCACCAGTTTTGAGGGCATAGCTGGTTTTGGATCTCTATGGAGTTTTGAGTAAAGTAAAAAAAGTATTAGAGCACTGTACAGTCACCACTGTCATCTCAATTTTTGTTTTCACAGTTACTTGTTTCTACTTATTAAAATTCTACAGTTACTTATACTTGTGGTATGGGGGTTATAGTTGGTTTATAACTAGGTTATTACTAGGCTGTAAGCTTCTGATAAGCTGTGGTGGGAGATATAACCTAGCTATAACCTTGTTGTTGTAACTCTATGTAGCTGTGACAGGGAGCTATTCCTCATACTTACCATTTTCCAATGCCTATCTAACATCATAGATCACCTTCAATGTATTCCTTATCCAGTCATTTAAGAGATTGCCTTCAATTACCTTTTTCATGCCCTCTACTATACCACTGGTGAGTGCTCTGTTTCTGTATTGCTTATTGTCACCCTCTGATACAGATGTAATCAATCTTGGATGCTCAACTCTAATGATTGCAACATACTGAGACTGTTCCAAAACACTAAAAACTTTGCCTAAGTCAAAAGATTAAAGACATAAATCAAACAAGTTGGATAAATTCCATAATACTGTGATGGCTTAGTTGGTTAAGATATCAGAAATGCTTAATTGAATTTTGAGGTCCTAAGTTCAATTCTCTTTGAGTGGCACCTTTGATGTCTAGTTCGGATGACTGGTTTTTATATAGATTCCAGGTCCTTGTAACAGCTTTGCAGGTTTGTCTTGTCAAGATACAGTAACAGTGTTATATACATATATTCATTCCCTCAGAACATGTACTTGCCAACTGAAGGTGTAATAGGGTGAAGTTGGGGAAAGGAGTCTCATAATGCATCTGAAGGCCCAATTACAGCGGGTAGACTACTTGTTATACACCAGCGTGATTTGCAGTGTTGCCTATGGTATACATTAGTGACACTCTGCCTATGAATTATGGTTCATGGCAGCTAGAGTGCAGCTAGAGTGCAGCTAGAGTGCTACACAAGTGCTGATGAGTGCTGATTGGTGGCTCTTGGTCTACTTGTCAATACTAAGTACCCTAAACTTCCTGTCTCTTCATCACTGTCATTTATGTATACGATTCCTCTTGTACCAACTACCAAGTTCCCAAATCAATGATATACATCTGCTAATACCAGACTGAGTGTTGCAGGATGACAACAAGGGAGTATGTAGTCAAAGTTTCTCACTTTGAAGGGCCATTTGCCGCTCAAATCTTGAAATCAAACAACTAATAGTCCTTTTACTTAACTTGTAGAGGATGTAGCTACATTTGGAATAAAAACCATCTAATGGTAACTAATGGAGAGTAGTAAAATTGAAACTCCGTTGCGCAACGAAGTCTTAGTTAGCCTCACAAATGGTGGGGTACCTGTCAGCACATATATATCAGAACTTGCCTTTGGTGCCTTCTAGTGCCAAGCGGCATATAATAGAAATGAATGTTTCTATTAAGAGTCTTTGTATTTTCAAAGTTTATCTATCATCTATCAGGCTAAAAAGATGAGTGCTGCAAAGGTACGGATGGGTGCAGGGGGGGTTGGGGGGATGCAGAATTATCCTGTTCCAGACTTTGATACTCTGAGATAGGGTTGCCTGTGAAACTATGTTGGCATCCTTACCTATCAGAATACTTAGCTCTGGTTAAGGGCTGAAAAAAATATTATTTTGCCATGGATACTACAGCTTTTTGCATTCAACCGGGTTGCACACATCGCTAGGTCGATGTTTTATGAATGTTTGATCAATTGTTAGTTACATAGCCGAATTTCTTGCCGTATAGCGCCTGTTGGTACGGGTTGCCTGAGTTTCCCTTTGTTAGAAAGATTTTATAGATCAGGGTGGGTGCGCCCTTCACATTACGGTTGAGTTTAGACTTCTGTACCTGTGAACAGAGTTGAGAGCTCTTTTACAGAAAGGCCTGAACTACCACATACACCCGGACCACTGATTGATATAACAACCCCTGCCCACTGATACGACACATTTAGTTTGATAGCAGTCCGCTAGTGTCATTTTTGCGATGTGCTCATTGGAGTATTAGAAGACCTGGCCTCTTGTCAAAAATATGTTTCAATCACAGGTTGCCGAGGGCTGGAATTTAATGATGACTTTCTCGCCAATTTCCTGCTCAGACTCTCATCATCCCGATCGTCCAGTAAATTATGATCCCTGTGAGAACTGTGTGTGAATGGAATGGGAACATCAGCACCACTACAAGCAACCAAGGAGCTCCATCAATCATACGTCAGATCCCGCAGTTGTTGAACACGCAGATAATCTTGTTTCCTTCAAAGACTACATCATGTTCCTCCAGGGCAACCTAGCTGGAAGTTTCAGTATTCTGATTGAAGTCTCCTTGGGGTTTGGTGTCATTTGACGAGTCAACCTCTTATAACACGGAAGGCTCTACACCGACAGAATTCATCCGAGAAACACTTCCCTGTCACACTCATGAAATCTTCCGACTCGCCGTCGATTCGCCAAAAATCTTCCTCACTGGAGGGTTTTAATCAAATACTCATTGAAACTGTTATCAAGGTTGCGGTGAGTGACTACTATAACACTGTAACAGTCTCAAACCTTGACTGTTGGAATGTCTCGCTCCTGCCAGCTTCCGATGCTCTTTTACGGTCAGCGGCAGCCTCGCACTCGGCGGACTCATATTACCTAGGTCTATCTCACTGTGTTACGGCGTGCCGGAACTTAGGAATATTTATAGTTCTATATTACACCTCCATCTGGCTTCTAAAGTCGAGAAAAACACAGAATTATCGTCTGTACATCTGTGCAATGACGGCCCTGTTCACGTTGTCTACCATCGGCGCAGTGTTAAACACCGTAATTAGCGTCCTTGCTGGATCGTATAGACTCCGGATCCAGATCAGTGGATTTGGAATCGAGCAGCTGGAGACAGAGTCCGCGGGTCCCTCTGCAACTCAAATTTGGACACTGTTGTATGTGATATCCTATTGGCCTATGGAGGACAAATCTAACAAGCGAAATTTACGGCGGGGAATGGACAATCAGACGCGCCTCTTGCGTCATTATTGCCATGTCAAAGTGTGTCTCCTGCGTTTTTTTGACTGAGCGCAATTTTCTGACGCGACGATGTCTAGTTTCATCGCGGCCGCTATCCTTGTATGTTGAAGATAAAACAAGAGGGGTTAAAGCTCATATACTGCCTTGCAGACATTCCGTTGTTTCATTATATGGGATCGCCGGTTCATTGTTATACTGGTTCCAGGTACACTGTTATCTCTATCTAGTGGTTGGTCTTAGCTTTGGGTATTACTTGTTCAACCAACCGCTGATTTTTATTACCGAAACAGTGATTATGATTGCATTTCAAGCAGCTTCGTTAGATGAATCTGATTCTCTTTATATTTTGAACTCAAATGTGTTCACAACAACCACTTCCCCATTGACGATGCCCGTGCAGCTTGGCTTGGGTATACCTATGGTTTCCGACATGCTCAGTCATCTACTGCTCACGGGTTTGATTGGTACGAGAATATATCAATATACTTGTGATCCTACTCTCTCAAATGTTGCAATATAGCCGGGAAGATATTATTTGTGTTTCGGGAAACCAGAAGTATCTTAGGGAGAGACGTCAAGAATACGTATTATGCCCTCATTGCTGTTGTGTAAGTTGGCTCTGTGTTTTATTGTTAGTGAGCACACGAGTTGACTTGCCATGATGTTTTGTAGCATCGAATCGGGAATTATATTCCCAATCGCTTTGCTGGCTCTCTTCGTGTTTCGTGATTATACAGTCTCTTTCTGTGTTATTCACATCGACGTGAGTACCGCTTTGTCTATGTGGGCTCCTTATAATCACGAGTTTTGATTCGCGTTTACCAGGGAATCGCGCCAGCCTTTAATAATCGTCCGCATCGGTCTCGGGACTGCTTTTGATTCAGTTGGAGAGGTGGACTTTGTGCAGGGAGAAATGATACGTACAAGTCGAGGTCAATGATATAACGTGGTCACTGGTTGTGTCTTTTATATGTATACCAGACCTTGCCATCATCTGGAGATTAAATTATACGCATCGGATAAAGTGGGTACTTTTAAGATTAATCTACGCAAATCCAACCGTTAAGAAATTAACGACCGAAATGAATGGAGGGCTTGAGATCGAAAACTCCACGAAGAGACAAAAATAAAGATAGCTATCTATTTCGCCTACATTCTGATTCACTATCAGGGGCCCTCCGGAAAATCAGCATCTTTGCAAAGAGAGTTTACCCACTTTTACGGAGCTCAACGCCACACTGGCCGTTGCTGTGCCCCGCTAGCCTGCTTTCCTCCCCGAACGGAAGCCCGAGAATGTCGTACACCGGTAGGCTTATCAAGAGTCTTTTGCTCTGGTCGTTCATATCTTTTGAGTGCTCTTTTAGGTTGAAATTTGATATCCTTTTGTGAAGTTGGAGGACAGCGGTCAGAGTGGACGTCTGTTTTAATGAATTCGGTGCAATTGGACGGATCTCTTGGTGCGGAATGAATGGAGACACTGGGTACTTCGAGAGGGATGTATGACGCCATCGGACTTTTGTCATGTTCGCGAGACCTCAATCTCAAGAGCGGTAGGAGAGGATTTTCTCGTCGAGTCGATTGCGCTTTTGAGAGCTTGGAACGTTCTGCATCGGTGCGTGGCGCCGGTGGAATTGAGCCTTTGATGCTACACTGGAACGATCCTTTTAGGACCTCAATTTCGCATTATCGGCGGTAAGAAGTATACTTACTGTCGTCCCATTTGATACCTATTCATGCATCATCAAATCAGTTGCTAGTTTTATAGTCGGGACGTACGTTGGAGGGCGTTCCCGATTGAACATACGAGTCGGAGGGGGCGCGATGGTGCAGGGGAACTATCGCTAACTTTGCCACGTGCAGAAAATGCACACGGTGTAAGGGAGAACTCAAAGGTCAAGAGTTCGAAACCCCCAACCCTGTTGTGAAAAATTTGTAGCAGCAGTATTCTCCCCACCGACGCCCGTGTGGAGTGTCCACCTGACCCCGGTTCTCGGGGTAAAGAGGGGTTAATCGATCCAATTCCTTCCCACTTACCTACGACCACGTCAACAGCCTATTAAGGCAATTTCGTCAATATTCGGAAGCGTGTAAGGAGTCTGGTTTGGGGTGAAATTCCCCAGAGGAGGTACAGTTTCGGAATGAAGCCGGGCCGATAGAATTTACTTTAGTGTGGAGCTATTGTAGAGTAGTTACATAGGCGGGTATTCGGCCTGAAAAGCTACTATAAAAATGGATTCACACACACACACATACGAGTCGGAAGAAGCATAGTGCGTAGTCTCGGAAACATCAGGTTGAGTTTCACCGTCGTTGGAAGATGGTAGTTGTACATCTGGTATTGGACCTCGTCAATTACTAGGCACTCTACCTTCAAATGGAACGAGAAACCTGTCGGAGCATCCACTGATACGGAGGTAATGTGTCATACTGGGAGTCATGGATAAGAACGGAAGCATCCGCCTTTTGCCTGAGGTTTATTACATGGGAAATGTGTATACAGTGACTCATTTTCCTGTTTACCTGAACAATAGGACGGAGAATTAATAGGCCGTAAGTGAAGAGGACACGAAATATCAGCTCACTATCACTAAGCTCCGAAAATCGACGCAACTCCGGGGTTGCGACTTCAAAGACCGGGTACCCAAGGTATTGAGTAAAGTAGGTGGTTCTTGGGTCAAACCCTCGAACACGTTGCCATTTGTCGATATACTTATAGGTCTTGGTGGGAAAGGAAAATCGGTGGTATGAGCGTATGTGCAGCTTGAATTGTGTGGGAAGGCCCAGGTGTTCACAGTCCTCGATTGAAAGCCATCCTTGTCCATTTTTGTTATGAGACCAGAAGTGTATTGGTTCCGAATTTCCATGAACAAATAGGTATATTGACGGAGCGTCGCAGCGCCGGTGAAGTGTGGCTTCAGATACATCGAGCGTTGCTGACAGGCCAAAATTTGTAAACGCGAACACTGAGCCGGAAACTTAGAGAGGGATCAGTGAAGAGAACGTACGCTTGCTTTCTATATTGAGAGAGGTCATCATTAAGTGAAACTTCAAGTTTGTGAAATACACTCAAAGCTTATGAAAACCAAGCGACTGTGTTTTGCGACTCCCGGGTCTTCAGGTGATCTGAGATGAGCGTTTACGATCATTCACGAGAAGGAATCTGCAAACGGATCATCTTCAATTGTCACAAATTATCAGCCCGGATTGAATGCGCACCTTGTTGCACCATCTCCCAGAAGAGCTCCGGACTTGACCCCAACCTTTGTTCCAGATTACACTTCCAGCTGCGATAATGGAAGATGTTGGAGTGTGAAGAATGCCAATTCGCCGATCGGATCTGGAATTGGTCCCCATTGACGGGAATAGCCCATTTTTACAGGCGTAAAGTGCACCTTCATCAAATCTCCGGTTCAGGGGAGAACACTGAGCAATGTAACTGAGTAGGGCATCTTCTTGAAGGAGATCCATGGTGAAGGACATTGCATCAACAAGGAAGAGAGGTGTACCTGGCCGGATCTCAACCGAGGGACCCGGCACTCCTCGAATCAGCTTTCCATGTTTTGGATCAATCCAAAGTTCGTTTTGCCAATTGCAGTTTTCAAGGATTTTGCACTAAGTGCTACGTTAGTGGAAATTATAATTGTCGATCATCTAACAGATACTTACTGCCATTGAGCACAGGTAACATCTTCCTGACCCATTTATTGTACACCGCACGTGGTTCAGCGGAAGAGGCTCTATAGTCACAAACTTTCATCCAAATGGAACGAGGGCGATTTAGCTTCGCATCATGTTACGCACCGTCGTAAAAGATCAACATTGGAATGCTCAATTGGTTGATACCAAACAACTGCAGCCCCTCCAGGTCTCTGGTGACACTTGAGTGTACTAATTGTATCCTTCGGGGACCTCAACCCTACCTGACTTGCGAAGACTGCTGGAAATCCTTTTCCCATTCCTGAATGGTTATGGTTATGGCCACTGGAAGCAACCAAGCATAAGTCATGTGACTTATGTTGAACATTATATTAGATTTTTTGAAACAAAATTCAGGATAAGACAAGTGGTTTATGCTAAACAGACTGTTGTTTCATGTTAATAATCTTTCATCTGTAATGAAACTATAGCTCACATGATTTATATTGACTCTATGCTAAACTTATGCTAACATTATGCTAATGCTACTATGAATTTAACTTCAATGAAACTTTAGAATAAATTTTGTATAAAGGGAAAGAGCTTTATGGAAGATTTATGCTAAAGCCTGGATCAGCATAAAGTATACTGTGGGAATAGCATAATTCATTTGCTTTATGCTGATATGAAATAAAGCAAGTCTGATTTTTCTGTTAACATAAGGAACATAATTTATACTTACATTATGCTCACCTTATTGAAAGGAAGAGCTCAGCATAGTGACAAGACAAATTCAACATAATGTATATGTTTTGTATTGACATTATGTTGAATGTAATATTAGAGTAAAATAAAGCATTGCTT
This sequence comes from Marasmius fiardii PR-910, assembly GCA_014904975.1. Classification (NCBI taxonomy): domain Eukaryota; kingdom Fungi; phylum Basidiomycota; class Agaricomycetes; order Agaricales; family Marasmiaceae; genus Marasmius; species Marasmius fiardii. The sequence goes on along the minus strand of MU127976.1, from coordinate 25,330 downwards.
CACTGATATCATGGTATTGAAGTAATGTTAAAGAAAAAAAAAACAAAGGCCAGTATATCAGACTTATGTTAAGTAGAAAAATCTAGTATAAGTTTATTATTATGAACCAGTGCATCATTAAAATGATGTTATGCTAATAGTAATTGACACTATAGAGTGGACAATTAATACAGTCACACATAGCCATTCTGTCAGTGAAGGAAAGGTAAATGATTGTGAAGGAATGTGAGTGATAGTGAAGGGATTGTGAATAATTGTGAAGGAATGTAAATGATTGTGAAGGATTGTGTAGGATTGTGAAGGGATTGTGAAGGGATTGTGAAGGAATGTGAGGGACTGTGAAGGGAATGTAAATGAGGCAGCAACTACTCACCTCTTTTGCCCCGGGTCCACGATATGACACTACAGTGAACCATGGGTTGTTTGCAGCCGTTGGATAGATTTCAGCATTACATATTGTTCTTTCAGCCCGGAAATGTCTCTCCTCCCACACTGGATATTCCACCCAACCTAAACTAAACATCACCGAGTTTTACATAGTAATATGTATTGTAAGATCAATTGGCGTTCTCCATACAGCAAAGGACAATCCGCACCTCATTGTATATTGTACATTCTTTTTGTTCTTCTTTGATAATCTGAGTAATCTGGTTCCCACAAACATAGTTTATTGCATCTCCTTTAATCATAGAACTGCTTGATGCCACGAATGACATCACAAAAGATGGACAGTTTGCTCTTGAGGCAGGAAGATTCCAGAGGGAGTGGAAGAGATCCAGCAAAATGAAGTGTGATGAGTCAGAAAACCTTGAAAGCGTTAATAAGGGTAGAAACGTGTTGGCCTCGTGTCCAGGACCAATAAATTACATGACAAGTGACACGTGATGGACTATAACCATAATCGTGTCCTCAGGAGAACCGTTGAATGAGTTTGTGTGCTGGAACATTTTATTTTGTATCTACTGTAACTATTGCGTGGTGCCGGTGAACCTAAACCGGGATGGGTGTCAAGGTGAAAGTTGAACACTGAACGGTGAGAAATTTAAAGTGGCTGTGTTCTTGGGCCGCCGGGTTACCGTAACTGCATGCTTTCGTTCGTACAGTCACCGAGCCCACACCCATCCTTGCGAGGCTGCAGAGCTTCCTCCCAGGTTCTGCTAAGAAAAAGTAAGTCATTCATTCAGCTAAAAGGTACTTCCGTCAAATCTGACTTGTGTTGTCAATGCAACAGAGGAAGCTCCAGTTGCCCAATCTTTTCGGAAATTGTTTGGTAACTATGTCAAGCTGGATTGAAGAAACGAGAGGCCAGAATCAAGAGAAGAGATACAGAACCAGGAGTTACATACGAGATCTGATCAGAAAATATGGCCAATGAAAGTATCTTTCTGTCCTGTTTCTATGGAGGTTGGCAAATCTATAGTACGTCACGGTCAAAAAGAGTCTTGAAAGCTGAGCAGAGGCAGAGCAAAAGCATTACATTGCTTGAAAACCCAAATGCTGCTTCGAATGACACCGGAATGGCATAGATGACCCATTGTCTATAAGCTTTCTGCTCAGCTTATGCTCCGAGTCTTTGTTGTTTTGGGTCCTAAAGACAACCAAGAGCTCGGAATCCAACTCCCGGGAGCAAGGATGGTCTCAATTCGGTGAGCAGGAACGCACTTCCTCTACCGTTTCCAAACCTTAACCGGCTGTTTTTTACTCAAGTATTCAGTAGTCTAGTCAAGACTATGGTTTGGATACTGCTACCAATTACCACTGATACTCGTATCACCGATTCAAATCCTATACTTCCCCGGGGGTATCTCCATCATCACCACATGACAGCACACATTTCCAGCTCCATATCTCGTCTCCTCTCCACCACTGGTTTTTGAAGTACGTTTTGCTGCGCTATACGAGTGGGGCGAGACAATTTACAGGTTTGGTGATGGTTAAAAAGCTGGAAATGTGGTTTGTTCCATTTGTGACTTGTGCATATTACATGGGCAGCGTCTAATCAGTGTCACCGTTCTGTAAACTTTTCAGTCCCTATACAAGGAGAAAGAACAAATAGTACTCCCTTCCCTCCTTTTTGCAAGCAGATGGAACATAAAAAACCGTCAGCGTTGACCCCTGTTCACCCTGGCTTTTATTGGTAGACTTTTTTCGCAAAATTTCAGGAAAAACAACAGTTACGTGCATCACAGAATAAAGGTACTTCAAACAACCAGAGGGGCATAATAACGGCGGAGGGAATAAAGCTGTCAGTACTGCTGAAGGAAGCTATTTGACAGATAGAACGAAACACGGGGAAGGTTATCATATCGATGGAGATGAGGGATAATAGGGTTGAGGGAAAGTAAAAAGATTAGAAGAAAGTAAGTATAAGCCTTAATAACAGTGGATGGTAGGTGGCATGTTAAATAAATAGCAGGTATAACCCCAAATGAGGAGAGAGTATAATGGGAGGGGGGAAAAATTAAAGTCCTTTCAACGACCTCGACCACGCGGGCGATTCCGCACAGTTCGGATGGCCGCATCTGTTGGGGTGGCCAATGCCGACCGGTGGACCCGGGCAGTTGCAATTCGGGTGGCTGCATCTGTTAGGGTGCAACTGGACCTGGGGATGGCCGTGATTAATATTGACATGGCCAGCCAGTCCCGTATGGTGACTTAGTGTTCTCGATAGGCGGGTTAGGCTGGGCCGGGCTGGGCTGTGTTGGGCTGGGCTCAAGTGGGCTGCTCCGGCCCGTTTTGTAAACGTGGGTTTGGGCCAAAGCCTGGGCCAGCCCGGGTAAACTGGTGGGCTCAGGGTAGTTGCATGTGTTTGCTGTTCACAAGTAAACAGTAAGAAGATAGTTAGAGCACTGACGATGGGTTGCATCACTCGCCTGTGTGTACACTGCTGGGTTGCTGAGGTTGCTACAATCTTGGGTCGCTTTTTAAACCTCAGTTCCAGGATGTCGTAGGCCTAAAGGCCGAGGTTGATTCTCAAGGCTCGGCGCTACTCGGGGCAGCGTTTGTTCGCACTCATAGTTCCATTCTCGGCACTTCGCTCTTTTTTAGCTGTGCTATTTGATTGTACAGAGACAACTGTGAGCTAAAGGAACTAAGGAAGACTAAGAAATATTGATTTTAAATAAGGAATACCTTTTT
>MU127976.1:0-21777 GCA_014904975.1 Marasmius fiardii PR-910 | reverse complement strand
ATGCTAATTAGGGTGTAGAAGCCAAAATACGTTCATTATTCATGGTAAGTGCCTAGCAACTACGACACTCTGCACTTGTATCCGTGTATAAATTTACTCCTAGGCTGGCTTGTGGCTCATCCATGCCCCGGGTAGTGCCTATCACCGGATTTCAACCTCGACCTTTAGGCCTACACTATCCAGGGGCAGTGCGTGGGGCAGCGTGATTCGTCTGCCGCTCGAGACCTTCTTTTTTCAATCCACTGTGCAAAACTATTGTTGTGAAGAAAGGCTAGCCCGGTAGCGCGCATTGAACCAGATCTGACGTGAAGACCGTCAAATCAGCCGCTCTAAGTGATGTATGTAATGCAGGAAACATGTCGTAGTCAACGCTCTAGGATTTGTGACATACATTCCACGAAAGTGTGTCAGCTATTAGCACTTCGATGTATGGGGCATGCATCTCCACACGTCGGCCAATGTGCTGATCGATAAGACCTAATATACCGTGTTCGGGTAGGTAAAACCTTTACACTCACCGGTTCCTGTTCAGTTTTTACTATAAATATTCAGGCGAGGTTAGTGTGCATATTTGGATGGATCGCAAATTACGATTTTTTAGTATCGTTCATTCCAGCGATGTACCAATGGTGAGTAACTCTCCGAGCGCTTTCAGGACTGTGCCTCGGGGTCTCACTCCGTAGATGAGCTCATCGTCTCCGGTGACTTAGGATTTTACAATTTGAACGACGGCACCTTTCATTACAGTCTCCTTCCAAGAAGATCTTTGAGTAATAAATGTTGTTAGGCTTCCAAATTATAGATTGCTCCCGTCATCCGTGTAGGCAAAATTAATGAATCTTCGAGTAGCAGGTGAGTTGGAAGGCTCGCCACGGTATATCACATACTTCAATCATTTGCTTAAATGTTTAATATCCGGCTAATTACCATGTTGTGCCTGGACCCACCATCTCTAATCAATAGCCACGCGACGTCGATTTGATTATCATCAATTCCCGATTTGAATTCTTGAACTTCGATATGGCTTCTCGGCGTTACTCTGAATGAAATGCTATCTGAAACTATGTAGTGTCCTGCAGCCTGTCAGATTTTGAGAGCAGAGCGCCGGAAGAAATCTTGGGACTTGACTGGTGAATTTCATGCATACCAACTCTATCCTTCAATTGAGTAACCAATGCCTGGTTACTCAACAATGTGCCAGGCAAAAGTGGCATTGGTAGCGTATGGAAGTCTATCTGCAGGTTAAGATTGCACCCATGATACAGGTTGTCTATTCTCATATCCTTTGGTAGTGTACTTCGCTACTCAATCCGCAGCCTTTCCCCCTCAACTCTCAAATTTGTTTTCTATTGTTTGTCCTTTTGGATTCTCCGAGGATCGCAGTATGCCTACTAATTAGTGAAGCGGAGAATCTACGGGGGGTATGGATGGTATGGATCCACACCCCCTTCCATACTGTCATGAACGAGAGGAGCGGGCATGCATGGAAACGGTTTTTTAGGCTTCATGCACTTCATGATCCATTCATATCGTATATAAACCTTGTATTGCTCAAACTGCTTCATTCCGGTCCAGAGATAAGTCCAAAATTTTGTGTAAACGTTGGAATCAGGCAAGAAACAAGGGCTTTAATAGAGAAGTTGTTGGTCGATAAGATCCCTACCCATCCAACTGCTTAGAGGTCAAAATACATTAACAGTTACATACAAGATCTTGTTAGAAAAGACGGCTAAATAAGAATAATTCCGTCCTTTTTTCACGGGTTGGTAAATTTGCGTGTCACTATTTTCACATCGAAAAGAACTTCGAGGGCTGAACGAAGGCGGAGAAGATACGTTACACTGATTAAGATCCTGAACCCTGATTTGAATGCCCCTGGAACGGCATTAATGGCCGATTGCCCATAATTTTTATGTTCAACTTCGCCTTCGAGTCTTCGTTGTTTTGGTTTCCTAAGTCTAGTTATCGCGGGTGCCTCGGTCGCCATGAAGAGCTCAGGACTCGATTTGGCGGAGCGAGGATGGTCTCGAATTGGTGAACAGTGGCGCACTTCTGTGGAAGGCCGGACTGACACGTTTTCCACAGACACACTTCCTCTCATTAGAAACGTTAGACCCCCCTTTTTTACTCAAGTAATGTGTAGTCCAGTCGAAAACATTTTTGGAGTACCGCTACTAATCGCTACTGATGCTCATATCACCGATTCGAATTTTCCCTTCCTGGTGTCTCCATAATTATCACATGACCGCACGCTTTTCAGCTCCATATCTCGTCCCGTCTCCACCCCTGGTGTTACCTCCAGTCCAGAGGTCCCAACATCCCCACTGCCTCCCTCTTGTTTACTGTTGACATTTTTGTCTCGAAAATCCCTTTTCGATCTTGTCTTGTTGAAAGGGTCCTTGGGAAGGGAGACACACCGGGTTCAATGTCGTTGCGGATTGGTATTGCCGGATTTCCGGAAACCGGTAGTCGTACCACCTTGTATTTCTTTGCGAGTTTAAACAAGACCAGCCATAGTCCAAAGATGAGTAACAAAGTGCCGCCGATGACACCCCCTGTCGCTGCATATACGATAGTATCTTTTTTGGAAACGTTGGAGCCGGTGTCGAATGAGAAGTGCGTGGATCTGGTAGTCGGAGTAGGTTGTACGGTTACGGTCGTGGTGAGATCTGAGCTTTGGAATATGTTCGACTCGGCTAAGCGAGTCAAGACACTGTTGACGGGTTTACTTTCATGCCTAAAAGATACAAGAAGCGGCGGACCAAGTTCAGCTCCAAGCTTGATTTTGACTGTTCAGGTGACTCACGTTGCATTATAAGAAAACGCGCAGGTTTGAAATGAACTTCAATTCCAAACACCACATCGGTTACAATCGGGACTCCCCCAAGAATAAATCGAACGATGACGCACCCAGTCGTGGTTACATAAAATCCCAAATCTCCTTGTCTTTTCGCGTAATCTTCGACCACGAATGCCCGTTCTCTATTAGTCGTATTGAAGGGACATCCTGGCGCCTTTGAAATATCGTTCAAAACTATGACAATGTTTTGTGATTCACTCGTAAGCCAGGTCCAGTTGACTCGGAATTGATCGGACACGTAGACGTTTGGCGGGCATTCTACGGTGAAAGTGGCCACTTCTAGAAACAAACAGGAGAGAACCGCGCTACGGATGGAGGATCATTGGATATATCATGTCAACTATGAAGCTCGCATGAAGGTAATTTGTTTCGGCTTACGAGATGCTCCAGAACATATGTAGAGAATGTAGGCGGGCTAGTTGTAAGGGGTCATCGATTCATCCGGGATCCCTATTCCGGTAACTTATAAGCCCCTGCGGGCCATTAGATAATTTTTAGTCTTTTACTTCGCACCACCGCCTGCCTTGTACAGCACGTTTCTGCGCTATAGAACGGATTTGTTGTATTGAGGTCTGAGGCAAAGCGAGACTTTGACTCCGCGGCTACCGCCGTGTTACGCTAGTTGAAGGGGGTTACAACTGAAGGGAAATCCTGGAAAACGTGTTGGTAGAGATAAAAATAAAAGAAATAGCCACAAGGTCATTCATCCCCATTCTACTGGTCAATGGAGAGGCTTTGGCTTGATGCGAAGGCCCGGAACTGGAAGAAAGACTATTGGACCCGCGGCTGGTACGTTTGACAGAACAATCTCCACCCATCCACCGCTCTTGGTAAATCATCTCAATTAGTCTCTCACATCAGTTGTTTCTGTTACCGTGCTTTGGAGTGGGAGGTTGAGACCCTTTATTGGCCTTCATTTACCATCAGTCGTCACTTTTTAGAAAGCCTGCGGACCTATCCTGTATCAGGACGCTTGGTGGCTCACTTGATAAATGCCATTGCTATTTTCTAGGGCCTATGTCCAATCACTCGATACTATGAAACCGTCGCTTTGACTGACAACGGGATCAGAAACACCGCAGTTAACGATTTTTTCTGTCGGGATCATGATGACCTTGCAAAGCAGTATTTTCGCCGCTCTGAATATCACTCATGGCAACCTGACATATGATGGCCTGTTGGAACGAGTAGCTGTTTGAGCGGAGGTTTCATCAACCGATGTTTTCGACTTATTCGTAGTTCACTCCCAGGTCATGACCAAAATAGAGGGTTATATTTGGGTCTTTCTGATAAATTCATGGTGGACGGGCGTTCTGTTCCTTGTCGTCACGCTATTATCTTGATGCTGTCGCATAGACATGTGGTGGAGTCGATAGCAGCGACTCGTCGGGTGTATGACAGTGAGAGCATTATAGGCCGTATTCGGAAGGAACAGATCCGACGCCGGTTGCTATCCACGCGGAATCTGAGAAAAGCACTCCGCGCCTGGATGCTTGAAGATGGTATGAGTTTATACAGACCAAGGATGTGGAGAGATTACCACACTTAATTACTGTTATTCTACATTAGATTAAAATATGCATTCGAGAAATTCAGAAGACCATAAATTTTTTTCAGTTACTCTAGAACTATCATTCGACCCCAGAGAAGAGACAAAAACCGACAACGTTTCATTTCACTGATTAATAACTTCTCGATTCTTTCCATCCCGAAGTGGTGTAGACATGAGCATAAGATCCGAACTGTGTGACCCGCTACCGATTCCACTCGTTCCACCATCTCGAGTATCCGTAGAAGGACGGCTCTTATGTCCAAGTCCGGAGGGTCCACGAAGTCCTTGTACCGGGGTCCCTGATCTAGAACTACCCTCCGGAGGACTCATTGCACCACTTCCGCTCGCTCCAGAGCTAGACCCATGTACCTGATCTCTGAATCTCCCTTTCAAACTGGCAGTAGTAGGGGGAGATAAATCCGTGACGGATGATCCTGAATGTGGGAAAGGAGAAACACCGGGGTGGATGTGTCCTATGCTAGCTGGTAATGCTGAACCCGTATAGACTGAGTTCATCAGAAGAGCGTCTGAGGATCCGGGATTTCCTCTGGCGTCGTCGGCGGGAAGTCGAATTACGTGGTATTTTTTTGTGAATTTGAAGAGGATCAGCCAGAGGAGGAGGAGGAGGAAGATGAATCCTCCGATTACGCCTCCGATTACGGGACCTGCTATACTGGATTCTTGTGTGGAGGTGGCGGAGCTGGGGGAAGAGGGAGAGGAAGTGCCGGTTGGTTGAACGGTTATGGTGGTACCGAAGATGGTGCTTTTGAATGTATCCGATTTGGCTAGGAGAGTTTGGACGACTGTGACCGGTTTTGGTGCGCTATACGAGGGGGGCGAGACAGTGTCCACATTCAACTTGTCGTATCAATTTGCAGCGGTTGAAAGGGTACGTACTTTGGAGTATAGGACCATGCACAAGTTTGGAATGTTCTATGAATTTCTATCAGCTAACAACGACCGGGCAAGCAAGAAAAAAAATGGGAACGCACCCCTCTCTTTTGACATACAATCCCAAATTTCCCGCTCGTTTCACTAAATCCAAAATCACGTATGATGCTTCACGTAGACTCGTGTCCTTTGGACAGTCTGGTGCTTTCGAAATGTCGTTTAGGACGACGACGATGCTGGTTGGCTCACTGGTGAGCCATGTCCAGTTTAATGAGAATTGGTCGTTTACGAAGACACTTGATGGAACGTTTAGGGAGAATCCTGCTACGAGTCTTGCAAGAAAGAGGGAGAGAATTCCGAGCCTATAATGACAGTGCGCATGTTAACGTCCAGATCTCGGATAATGAAGAATACGGTGGCCTGACCAGGTGCGAAGCATGATTCTGACTTCAGGCCCTTCGATTCGTCAAATGTAGGAAACGGAAGGAGGGGGACACGAAGGAAGGAAGGAAGGAATGTCGTTCGTACCTCAGGCTCCCCTTGAAACATGAACCGAAGATATGAATGGAAACATATTCAGGGTCAAACGTGGTACTGGTTCTGACTCGGCTCCTTGATTTTTGATTTTGGTTGATCAGCCAGATTTCCGAATTGATTCGGCAACAGGCAGCTCTCGGCCTTTTCCCACGCAATCCCATTTCGAGGTACATCTGTATTTGGTCGGGGGAAAAGCGGTGCAGGGTTATCTACTTTCAGTAAAACTGTCTAAACTCGCCAACTTGATGCGCTTTACGCGACCCCAGGGAAGCGCAGTTAGTATAGAGTAACTATAGGAGTAAAAACAGGTTTTTCGTACATGCTCCGAGCGGTCTGCTCGGAAAACGCCCATCTCCCGCCCTTAATTCGACAAGTAGTGATCGACTTCAGTCCATTTGGCGAAGTATGTAAGTACATAAATTATAATAGATATCATATATTCGTGCGTCGAGCACTATATTGATATGTCAGAACTGCCCAAGAGAAAGAAGATACCCCCAAAATGTCATTCACCGACTCGGCCCACCGTGTACATCATCATACGAAGGTGGCCTTTCATCAGGGTCACCGCCGGACCATCCCTGTACCTGGCCCCCTTCACCACGTCTAACAGGATACAAGCCATCGCTTCGGACCCCAGTGAAGTTTTCGACCGCACGTCGTTCTGAGTCTACGTCGTATTTCTGAATTTCTGCATTGGCTGAGACGATTCTGTATCTTCCGAACCAGAAGAGAGCTGCGGAGGCTCCGATGAGGAGAGCGAAAAATCCGCCTAGGGTTCCTCCGATCATTGCTCCTTCTTTGCTGCTCCCTGAGGATCCGGAAGAGGTGCCTGTGGAGGTAGGGGAAGCGGTCACTGTTACGGTCTGGGCGACAAGGGAGGCGGTTATGATTGTTGAGTTGAATAGGGACAACCCGTTTGCGGATTGTGGATTGCCACTGTTGAAAAAGAGATGAATGGATTTTGGAATAGGTTAGTTCATGGAGGGAGATTTAGAACGTGAAACGTACGTATCAGAAACGTTGAAAGCGCATAAAAAGTATGTCCTATCCGAAAAAAGTCTGTTTTTTTCCAACAGGTAGCTGAGCTCGAAACTCACCCAGAATGGGGAACAAGAGGAAACGACACTTGTCCTTTACCACTCGATACATCTTGGACTGAAGCAGCGCCCTCGTAATGGGTTATTTCGCTAACGAGGCATGCGGGGGTTCTTGTTTGGTCGTAGACAATGACTGTGATGTTTACTGGGTCGGTGCTTGGATCTGACATCCAGTCTACGGTGAAGTTTTCTGAGACGGTAACGAAGGTTGGGATGTTTTCGAGGGTAAAGCCCTGAACGAGGAGGGGGGAAAGGAAGGAGAGGAGAAGGACATGGAAGCTCCAGCTGGAAATTTTGTGATTTAGAGAGTCTCCGTAAAGAACATACAGAGAACTTACAGTTTCATCGTTGTGGAGTGGAACGAGACCAACTAAGGAGACAATGGTGACAGTCGGAACGGAAAAAGCGAGGTAGACGGCTCAACGTCTAAAGATTACCGATCTATTTGTGATTGATATTAGATATGGCTTTGACGGATGGCGCCTTGGCCATGCTAACTCCTTCTGGATCAAAACATACAATTGACCGGCCTGGGGCTTGACTCGAGAATGATGGACAGATCGGAGGTTGTGGTAGGGATAGGACTTAGCATTTTACGGACATGAGCGGCAAACCGAGATCGCCGTGGGCGGTGAATTTTCAGAACAAAAATGCCTAGCCGTAGCTGATATAAGACTGGTAGGACTTAGCCTAAAGACGAATACGAAAAAATGTTGGTGCGTAGGTTACTCGGAGGCGTATATTTAAGCTTGATGTCTTTTCTCAGATTCGCATTGAGGAACCTAATACAAGAATTGCTCATTTCCTGCGGTTACAAGACTACATAGTACGCACTTGGACGCACGGGAGACTAATCTACATTATCACCTTGGTGTGGTGATAACGAAGATATTGGCGGACAAGTTAGATCATGGAAGTTCAATAACTTGTTTCACTAATACTCCCAAGACCTCTTCCCGTTGGGATGGAGACGGGTTGGAATTTAATTATAGTAGGTTTTCACGATTGCCTGCACGACTCAGAAGTCATCATCTATAACGCGCCGATATTTTACATCGAGTGGATGTGGTCCTACGGAACTTAGGTTTTCCGGATCGGAGTAACCAATATTTCCGTTTGGTTTGGATATATACATCATTAAATTTCTAATAGTTGGGTTTTTTCACATGCCTGGAAAAAACGGATCTACTTGTGATTTTGAATGGATAAGTCAGAGCGGCACGTACGCAGTTGCTGGCGTTCCTGTTTTTACATAAAATCTGAACTGTTCCGTCTGTTTTATTAGTTGTATACTGGATTCCAGGGGCATGAGTTAATAACGAGATTGAGCGAGCGGAGTAGGGTGTCATCAGTTCTATTTCAATTTCCTTCAGAGAAAAGACTCACCTGAGATACCTTGCAGTGTGAATGTCAAAACATACACTGAGTCTCTGGTGATTGAGAGCTGTTTCCCACCATCCGGTACTTCCGTTTCCAGCTTCCAGTCATCTACTTCCGTCTTGACGAACAATTCCAGCGGTGAACCCTTTGACACAATCGCACGCGAAAGTTGGAGACACTAGATCGTTCATCAGTACTGCATCAACGACAAACGGTGCAGCTATTCTGATAAGACCTAAATCAGATTTACTTTTCCGTTTTCGCGTTTTACCTTCTGCTGGGGTGATTAGTAGTAAATAGGCGTTCAATTAACGAAGCGGAAGAACGAAGTATAATCTACTCTACTCACCGTCCACTGACACCATTTTCGTCCACCAACCGCTTTGACCACCGTTTTCAATAATTCTAGTCCCACATCTAGACATGTGAGGTAGATTTTGATGATAGTAACCAACCACTGGCAAGCACCCAGCGGCAGCGTGAGGGTAGTAAGTATTTGGCTCGGATTGGCAGTTGTCTGGTGAATTTCCTATAGTTCGTCTAGAAAGGTAGATCAGATCCAAAACTCGAAAAGATGGATTCGAAGATCCGCGGCTTTGTAGCACAGACCTTGTCGGTGGTTAATAGGTTCTCAGGAGCAGGCTCATCTCGTCGTTAACTGCTGTACCACTCGCGAAATCCTTTTTCAACTCCTCTGTGGGGCAAATGTACGTAGTTACGATAGGCCAGAGCGTGTTTGCTGTTTCTCTTTTTGGGTGTCACTGATGTTTTCTTGTTGCTAGCGTGGGGAACCTTACACTAGTTCTGATGGATGATTCCAATGCCAGTGAATTGTTGGCTACAATCTCCTGCGAAGGTTCGAGACACTGAGATCTGCTGGTACCTGTGGTTAATCAAACCAATTTTTTTGAAGAAAGCTGAACGGTGGTGCTGCGGGGGCGTAATCCGGCGTACTCACCGTGTAATTTCAACATCCTAGTCGCGAACCACTTTGACCACCGGTCTTGCGAAGTTGCAATATTTTTCTGGGTGATCGGGAACGATGTACATGGTACAGACACGCGCCAGTTCAAGAAAGAGTTCTGCCCGACAGATTCTTTGGTGTAACAGTGTCAGATTACTGTTGATTCTGTTTTAGATTGGCAGAACACAAATACCTCGAGGGAACTTTTTGGTACATCCATCCGGTGTTATCCTTCCGTAAGGCGTTTTGGTGTTTTATTTTTATTTTTAGATTGCAAGTGATCGCTGGTAGGGGGCGGAAGCGTGGGGGAGGAAAGCAATGTGGTCGTTGATTTTGGCAGTTTGGAGTCGTGTGGATTCCTATGTTCGTGGAGAAAGAAGAGTGGATTGAGAGCTCCGATGAGGTGATCGGCGGCTTTTTAACTAACCGCCACGCGGGCCCTCCAGGCCTCCTCGGTTGTTAACGGTAGCTTAACGGATCAATTGATCTGGCTTACTTTTTCGCTGACCAGCGGAGAGTTCCCAAATTTTTTGATAAACCCTAGGTAGCGTTTGCTGGAGGGAGGAAAACCCACACCGATTCTGGGCATAGTGGGTGATTTGATCATCGTGCTAATAGCGATTCCTTAGGTATCAGTCTCATGCGAAAGCTCGAGACACTATATTGTTCATCAGTGTCACATCTGTGATAGGACCTGTATAGCTTACGTCCTGGTCCGCTAACCACTTTAATCACCGGTTGCGATACTCGATATCTGTTTGGATTTGACGGATTGATTTGACGAATAACCAGAAGGGAGCGATGGTATCTGCCCTTTTTTGGATAGTCGAAACTGTCGTGGCTCGTTGCAGCCCTCGGTGTTAGTAGAGGCATTCGCTAGATTCGGATTTTGCAAAAGAGGAAAAGATGTTTCATGAATCGAGAACTCGATGATCAGGTCAGAGTGATTCACGTTTTTTGTTTTCAAAATGGCCGTAACGCGACGACCCCAACAGGACCTGTCGAACAAATTTATCAACTTCTCTTTTGACGTTCTCATTTCCAAGGTACCTGTAACTGATCAAATCAGCAGAAGCTGAACAACGGAATAGAATTTACTACCAACCGTGTGCTTTCGCCATCCGGGACGCTAACAACTTTGAAGTTCCCCTGGTATCCTTCCGTGGGCCATCTTGCCTGTTACGTTTTTGAGATTGGTTTTTGATGAGAATAATCGCTGGCAGGGAGTAGCGGGAACGTGAGGGAGGAAGCAAAGTTATCCGTCCTTTTTCGGTAGTGGTGGTTCTCGTTGCAATCCTCGGTTTGAGTAGAGGCATTCGCTGGATCTCTGTAGTTGGGAAAAAATTGAGTCGAGAACTGGAAGAACGGATGGGATGATCTGTAGCTTGAACGAAGTCACTGTAACCCCTACAGATCGGATATCATCAACGTCCTGCTTGGGTGGTCTTTCTGTTCTTCTGGAATGTGCTTGAAGCGTGCCCACAGTTGAAATTCACCGATTGCCATTTTTTTTGTCTCTACGGTTTGGTGCTTGTGGCTCGGGAGTGATGGTACAAGGTCATCCTTCCTCTATGGACATCTCTCCTGTTCCAGTTTTCGTGAGTTGGATCGGGTTTTCGTGCGCGGGGGTGATACGTAGCATAATGACGAACACGAGAAGGTTGGCAAGGAGGATGTATTATACATATTGGCATTCTGTTGCTGTCTAAAAGAACGGCGAGGCGATTTCTACCTACATGCTAAGTAACATCGGACATCTTTCATCATCGCCATATAGGGTACGTATTAGCTCTTGGTCGAGGTACGGGGACTTGCTTGAGGGAGCTCGAAGCTGTAGGAGCTGATAGGTCGCGGGTAAGAGAGACTTTTCGTCTCGCTAGAGCGAATGAATCGAGGGAGAGGTCGGTAGGTTGAGAATCAGAGGTTTGGGAAGTGTCTAGCTCGTAAAAGTCGCTATTCTGAGTCTGGGGAACGAAGGTACAGAAGATCTCGTTGAGAAAAGTTTGAGATGGTGGCGGTGTTGAGGGAGCAGTGCGTTTGGGGATTGGCGTTGAGGAGTGGATTGAGATGATTCCTCGTCCGCGACCAAAGTAGCCGTTGGATGAGAGTTCAGGGCTTGAGATACCGAGACCGATGGAAGGGTCGAATTCGTAAACGCCGTTGGGAGTTAGGGGTACGTCATCGAAAGAGCTAAAGGTTGAGTTATAGATGGAATTGGAAGATGAAGACGCTTCAAAGGTTTGTCCTGGTGTGGAAAAGGCTGGAATGTATTGAAGAACGGGAGTAGCAGGCGTTTCAATACGTTCCGATCCTATTTCGAGGGTTATTTGGGGATTTGCAGAAGTCTAGTCGAAAGTCAGTTTAGTGGAAATTCAAATTTGAGTGTTTACGAACCTTGAGTGTAACATCTTCACTCGTTCTTGTCAATACCTTCCTCGATGAATCCCAACTCCAAAATTCGCGACTCTTTCTTCCTTCTAGGCTATGGCGACTTCCTGGTGTAGGCGAGTTTGTCATTGTAGGCTGGGATTGAGAGTGGGAAGTAGACATTAGGACTGGCGATCTTGAAGAGCGGCAAATAGGATGTACGCTGGTGACGGGTAGAATCAAGAGAGATTGCGGAGGTCCAACCACATGATGGGTGGACTAAGGGTTAGGGTAAACTCGTCACCGTGACACGTCGCCGAAAATTCCGCGTTGTCAAATTCTTCCTTCTTCCCTCCCCATCATACGATGAAATTAAAGGAGATCCATAGGACTTCTACATTTGCCTGGTCTCCGCTACCATCACTTCCCCTACTCGCGACTGGTACCGTTGCTGGCGCTCTCGACGAATCATTCAGTAACGAGAGTCAATTGGAGATATGGGCACCCGATTTCTTAGACCAAAATGAGTTGGATTTGGGCGGAGAAGGTTATAATGGACCTAAAGGTGTTGTAAAAGAGACCTCCAGGTGCGTTTCTCTAGAGATTCTGTTCAAAGTTGTACTAACATTATTTTACAGATTCAATCGATTAACTTGGGGCTATGTCGATACAAGTAAACCGCGTGGAGTTATCGCTGCTGGGATGGAAAACGGAGAACTCGCGCTTTGGGATCCCTCAAAGATCTTAGCCGCTGCTGGGTATGAATCGCCTTTGCTTATCCACTCATTTTCGATCCACTAACTTTCCCCGTAGGTCCACCGAATCGCTTATCCTCAAAAACACGCAACATAATGGGCCTGTACGCGCTCTGGACTTCAATCCGATTCAGACGAGCTTGCTCTCTACTGGTGGTGTTGGAGGGGAGGTAATTGCTCTAGTCCCTCGATTACGCGTTTATGCTGAACGTTTTTGCAGATTTACATTTGGGATCTCAAAGACCCTAGCAAACCCTATACCCCGACTCCTGGTTCACGCTCAACGAAACTCGATGAGATT
Source organism: Marasmius fiardii PR-910 (assembly GCA_014904975.1). NCBI lineage: Eukaryota > Fungi > Basidiomycota > Agaricomycetes > Agaricales > Marasmiaceae > Marasmius > Marasmius fiardii. The sequence goes on along the minus strand of MU127976.1, from coordinate 9,070 downwards.
ACCTCCGTTGCCTGGAACCAACAGGTTCAGTACGTTCTCGCTGGTGCCAGTAGCACAGGCTATACCGTCGTCTGGGACTTGCGAGGGAAACGAGAAGTCGTAGCGTTAGCATACGGTGGTGGAACAGGAACCATGGGAGGTTCAGTGACTGGAAACGGCATGGCTGCTGGTGGTAGGCGTGGAATGAGTGCCATCGCCTGGCATCCCGACAACGTGCGCTACTATTCCTCCGTCTCACCGTGTAACTGATCTTCCGTTTCCTATAGGCAACCCGACTCGTTACTGCCTCCGAGGACGACTCCTCTCCCATCATTATGGTCTGGGATCTTAGAAACGCTCGTGCTCCCGAGAAGGTATGAAGAATCCTCTTGTTTCCAAATTAGAAGCCAATCCGACTTCTCTCAGATCCTTACTGGCCACGAAAAGGGCGTCCTCTCCCTCTCTTGGTGCAGGCAAGACCCCGACCTTCTACTGTCCTCCGGCAAAGACAACCGCGCTCTCTGCTGGAACCCACAAACTTCTGAAATCATAGGCGAACTCCCATCCGCCGACAACTGGGCGTTCCAAGTCGAATGGTGCCCCAGAAATCCCGATCTCCTCGCTACCGCCTTCTTTGACGGTACCATCGGTATACACTCCATTCAGTCCACCAACGAAGCAGCTGCCAGCACCTCCTCTGCTGTTCAACCGAAAGCCGATGGTTCAGACATCTTTGATGTTCCTGGCTTTTCACGGTCCACTTCGGGAAGTACGCTGTCGCTCAAGCAACCCCCCAAATGGCTTCGAAGACCTTCCAGTGCTTCGTTTGGGTTTGGAGGGAAACTTGTTAGTGTTTCCAACTTACCGTCTGCTCAAGGGAAGAATCAGAGCTCCGTCGTTCATCTTCGTAAGGTGATTACGGAGAATGATCTTGTTGACCGGGCAAAAAAACTGCAGAAGGCTATTGAAGGGGATGAGGAAGCGTTGAAGGAGTTTGCGAAGGATAAGACGCAGGGCGGTGACGAAGGATGGAAGGCTCTGTTGAGTCTTTATCAAGCTGATTCGAGGGATGAGCTTGTTAGCCTTCTCGGATTTTCGAAGGCTGAGGTCGCTGCTAGGGTCGAAGAGGCCGTTGAAAAACTGAAGAAGAGGGCAGAGGAGACTACGGTCTCGACGGAGACGCAGGGAGAGTCGGAACAAGATTTGGTGGATGTTGATGTTAGGCCTCCGGTCGTGTCGTTCTTGGAACCTGAGAAGGCCGGTGAGGAAGGTGAAGAGGTGGAAAGTGATGATTTGGAGGCTACGCCTGAGGCTGATGCAGCTAGCCTTGAGAAGACGCCGTCGGAGACTAGCCTTGGTGCTACTTCGGATGCGACTTCCGCTGCTACTCGTCTCGCTGAGACCGAGTCCGTCACCACCGTTCCATCTCTCTTTGGCGATGACAATGCACCAGTCGACGCCCACGATGACTTTTTCAACACGATCTCTTCCTCGGATACTACGATCGGTTCTACTTCCCGTGTCCTTGTTCCCCATCATAGTTATGGATTAGACTCTTCCGTCGCTGCCACCATTGGTTCCAGGCCTTCTTCCGTTGCCTCTGAAACCCTCAAGAGCAACACGTTCCGCATCTACCCCTCTGATGAATCCGAAACTGAACGTCTTGTCACCAAGGCCCTCGTTCTCGGCGACTTCGCTTCCGCAGTCGAACTTTGCCTGTCTTCCGACCGTTTTGCCGACGCTCTTCTGCTCGCTGTTCGTGGTGGTCCTGAACTGCTTCAGAAGACGCAACAAGCCTATTTCGAGCGTCAAACGATTTCGTCCCCGTATTTGAGGCTTTTCCAGTCGATCGTTACGAACGACTTGGCGGATATAGTGCAAAATGCGGATTTGGCGGAGTGGCAGGAGATTTTCGTTGTCCTCTGTACGTTTGCGTCCAAGGAGGAGTTTGGAAGTTTAGCGGAGCAACTTGGGAGGAGGCTCGAGTTTCAGTATACGATTGCTCTTGGTTCCGAGGGGAATCAGAGGGAGGGTCAATCGACGAGGGAGTGGAGCGAGTATCGTAAGAATGCTACGCTTACGTATCTTGCCTCTGCGAGGTTGGAGAGGTTGGTTAATATTTGGGTTGAAGAGATGACGGAGGAGGAAGCGAAGTTTCTTGATGGTGGATTAGCGAATTCGAGGTATGCTGCGCATGCGAATGCGTTGCAGACGTTTGTTGAGAAGGTTACTGTTTTCCGGTCTGCGACGAAGTATGTTGATTCGGATTTGGGGTTGGTGCCGGAGGGAGGAGTGGTAGATCCGAAGACGTACAAGCTTTCTGCTTTGTATGATCGGTATTTTGAGTATGCGAGTGCGCTTGCTAGTCAAGGGTTGGTTAAGGAGGCTGTTGGGTTTTTGAAGTTGACGCCGGAGGACTATAAGGGGTCTGGATCGGCTGGTGAGGATTTGAGCGTGGAGAAGGAAAGACTTTTGGTGGTTACGGGGACGAAGAAGGGTGCTTCGGGTGCTGTTGCTGGGGCAGGTGCGGCTCCTGTTGCGAGTACGTCGCGTGCGCCGACGTATGGAGGTGGAGGGTATACGCAACCTGTTCAGCCTGTGGTTCAGGCTCAGGCTGGACCTTATGCGACGTTCGGTGCTGCTACTGGGGGAGCGTATGGACCTTCTTCTACGGCAGCTGCTGGTCCTTATGGTCCTACAAGTACAACTGGCGCTGGTGGATATGCTCCTCCTGCCCCTCCTGGGCCTTACGCACCTCCGGTTACTTCCACTGGTCAAGCTCCACCCGCGCCTGTATCCTCCGTGTACAATCCACCATCTACCACGGGTCCTTACAATGCATACAACAATCCTCAAACCCTTACTCAACCCCCACATATGCGTCCGCAACAGCCGACTACGATGATGCAGCCACCCCCTCGTGCGGCTGGAGCTAGTCTTCCGCCTCCCCCCAAGCGTGATAACGGTGGCTGGAACGATGCCCCCGCTGTTATCTCTTCTCGATCCCGTACGCCTGCGCAGAGTAGCAGTCCAGCCAATAAGCCTGCTGCGATTGTTTCTCCGTTCCCTAACGCTCAGCCTTCGCCTAACACGTCGACGTTTTCGCATCCTGGCCACCCACCCACAAACTTACCACCACCACCTCGACCTGGCAGTCGTACTGGACCACCACCTCGCGGAATGGGAGGTCTTTCCCCTGTTCATGGACAACAACAAATGTTCTCGCCTCCAGTTCGACCACCTTCTGGTGCACAGGGACCGCCACCTGGTAGGCTGATGTCTCCGCCTCAAGGACCTGGTGGGATTCAACATGCTCCACCTCCTAGTGGACCCTATGGACCTCCACCGACGTCTCGTGGACCTGTACCTGGACAAACGCCTCCTCCTCCAGGACAATATAGTCGACCTCCACTTCCTGGCCAGCCTTCGCAAGTTCTTCCTCCAGGTCCTACTGGGCCTTATGCACCACCACCGTCACAGATGCAGATGCAGTCACCTCCTCAAGGACATGTGCAGCCACCACCACCTGTTGGACCGTATGCGCCACCACCGGGTAGTGGGATCCAAGGACCTCCACCGGCTGGTGGATTGACTTCACCACCGCCCCCAACAGGGGGATCTCCGGCTCCACCACCACCGGTTTCGAGGTTGCAGAAGGCTGCGCCTCCGCCTCCAAAGTATCGTGAGTAGTTGGTTCTTATTGCTGTTGCTGAGTTTTAACTCTTTGTGAATAATAGCTCCTGGAGATCGAAGCCATATCCCAGACCATTCACGTCCGATTTTCCACGTGATTGCTGGGCAGTTGGAGAGGTTGAAGCAGACTCAGGTGTGTTCTTCCCTTGTTCGTATTGTTTAGGGATGTTAATGCATAACTTCTTGTAGCCATCGCAAAAACGTCTTGTGGACGATTTAGAACGTCGTATCAGTCCTCTTTTCGACTCTCTCAATTGCGAGACGCTGTCGCAGCCGCTTATTGAGCAGTTGTTGGTTCTAGTCCGAGGTTCGTGTCTTTTTTGTTTTGGTTCTTATGACAGAAACTAACCCTTTTGTAGCTATGGAAAACCACGACAGGAATGCTGCGCTTGCTATTCATGTTGAGATTTTGACTCGTGGTGGATCTCCTACTGATGACATTGGGTTGTGGATGTCGAGTATTAAGCAGTTGATTATGCGGTTGTAGGGTGCTTATTAGTCGTATTACGTGGAGTCATTCTAGCTTAGTTTTTTCTAAATGTTATTCCCGCGTTGCGGGTTCTTTCAAGTTTTGCCATGTTACCGACTTTCCGGAGAATCACGAAGGTCATATTACACGCTTTTACGCAGCGTGCATGTTCCACGCGTACGCTAAAATTTAAAAGCGTATTTCGTTTGACGCGCTTCTTTCCTTCCCACCACGACGACCCGCTTCACGATGAGTTGTCCCGACTGCTTCAAAGGCTCGATACTCGCAGAGAAACCAGCCGGAAACTTTACTTCTCTCGATGGCGCCTACTTGTCACCTGCCCCACCTGACATAGACGAGGAATCCAAATCTCGAGCCGTGGTTTTGTTTACGGATATCTTTGGTCTACCTCTTAATAATCCGAAAGTTATTGCGGATAGTTTAGCGAAGAGGTTGAAATGTGATGTTTGGGTTCCTGATCAGTTTGGTGGTGCGTTCGTTGTTTCGACTTGGGGTTTAACGCTTTTTTCTTCGCTCAACTTTTTATAACAGGACAACCGCCTTTTCCAGTTGAGAAAATGAAACATGGACCGCCTGAGAGACCTGGAGAGAAGTTTTCGTTTTTTTGGTTTGCGTTGTCGATATTACCGTATGCTTGGAAGTTGTTCAAGAATCGACCTGCTGTTACTGATGGGAGGGTCAAAGCGGTGAGTTTGAACTTTGTTGAGGATTTTTTTGCTAGCTTTTTCTGTCTGACGCCTGTTTTTTTGCCTCAGTTCATGGACAAACTCAAGACTGAGAAACCGCAATACAAGAAGATTGGTGCTGTTGGGTCGGTCTTTTTTCACCAACGACTTTTTCATGCTGGTTTCTGAATATTCTTTTTCTCGAGGATAGATACTGCTACGGAGGGGCAACTTGCGTTCGTTTCGCGGCGACGGATTATATTCATAGTACCGTCATCTGTCATCCAGGACTGTTCTCGGATCAGGAGTTGAAAGCAATCAAAGTACCGTGTTCTTGGGTGTGTGCCGAAGGTTCGTTTTTTTTGCTCAGCGTCTTTTTACCCGATTAACGCGGCGCTGATTCTACTTGTCAGAGGACTTCACGTTTAAACCGGCTCTCCGAATGAAAGCTGAAGCAGAATTTGTCAGTCGAAAACCACCGCATGAGTATGAGTTTAAGGATTATAAAGGTGCGTGTTCGTCGACTTTTTGTGTACTCGTTCGGTTCTAATCCTTTTTTGCCGTTGTTAGGAACGACACACGGATTCGCTTCTCGGCCTAATTTTGAATATCCAGAAATCAAGGAAGCTTTTGAAGGTGCTATGGATCAGATCGTCGGATGGTTCGAGAAGACATTGGTTGTTGAAACGTCAAAGGTTGACGTTGAGCAACCGGGAACCGGGAGTAGCTAGCGGCATCTACCAGCAGACTGCGTCATCCTTGTGGTTTCGATGCAGGTCTCCTCTAGCCTTGCGAAGTTTCTGATATTCCATGATTCCATGATTCTAATCTCGAGGTTGGAGCTCAAGTGAGTGTTGAGGTTTTGACTACTGCTGAATTGAACACATTCCGAGTCATGACATGAGAGTTTGCAAACTCGTGGAACGTCGGGAAATTTGCACTGTCGGGATGTCGAGTTTTCTCTTCCGTTGAAAGATGAACTAGCTCAGGCGCTCAGAAATCAGAATTGCGCCCGAGCCTGATTGAGATGGGGTGATCCTGGCTTTGACCTAGGCCTGGCAAACTTATTCGACGATAAGTTTAGCTACCTCGGGATGCTCAGTGGAACAGTTTGACAAATGCCAACGTTTAGCGGGTTCTATCCAGCCTGGAAAATTGGCCAGTCTTGCAGTAATGGGGAGTTCCAACCAAGGCAACTCTTCCCAGACTGTTGAACCTTTAGCTTTAGGAGTACAAGGATTCTGGAAACACGCAAGACCGAATAACTAATTATTTCTTGGAAAGGAGGCTCTGTCGCCCCTGCGGAACTTGGATGAAGAGAATCGGCTTTACGGGGGAAAAATGTGGAGAGCAAGAAGCACCGAAAATAAACACAACCCGCATCCTAAACTATTTCACGCCTTGCAAGTTTGGTGAATGAACGATCAGAAGAGCAACTTGAAGACATTCACCGGCAGGCACCACTAAATTCAACTAACCGAATCCAGAATGGGTTCACGGAGCCACAGGTTCTGGATAGTGTGAGAAGAACGTAGGATCAGCAACATGCCGGCTCGTTTGAGGGAGGGTTTCCATGATAAACCTCTCGTGGAGTCTGGTGTCTCCTTTCTTTCTCCGTACATGACAGAACAACATTCGTTTATCTCGAAATCACGTTCGTTAAATTGATCGAGGATGAGTAAGGAAGAGTGACCTCAAAGGAACTCGTCAGCCCCGCCAACTCACACAAAAAACACAAAGAGCGTACAGAAAGTTTGCTTTTCTCTCAAATCTGCTGATTCTCCATAAGACTAGTACTTCGAGAGATATTGACTTAGATACAGGCGTCGGTTGCTGTGAGGGTTACTGAGGAATGACTTAGGTTACGATAGAAGAAGAGCAGTGATTGGGTTAGTACAGAAAGTTTTCAAACTCAGATTCAGAAGCACTATTCGATTATCACCCTCCCTTCCGCTTTTTCACGTTCATCTTGTCTACTCTTTGATTACCGTCTAGCTCAATTCCGAGGTCAGCTCAAATCAAACTCCTTCCTGACCAATTCCCGACTCTACAGTACATTTGATTCGCCTTGAATCTGGCCCTTAGCTCTCGCCGTTGATGGGATGTTCTCAGCTACCAGCACCAGCCGCAAAAGAAGCCCCCAGACTCCGATACACTGCCCCGCGAGGTCACTGAGGTGACTTTTGGCACCCCCTTCACCTGTCGTGATGACTACTAGTCATAATCTTCGGTTACTATGTTGAGAAGTTACTCGAATCACGACCTCATACACCATTTCCATCTAATTACCAACCCCTTCCGTTTATAGATACCCGATGACTGATACTTAGTATTTGACTCCTCTCTCTCTCTTTCTCGTTTCATCTCTAAGTTATTATTTATTTGGTTTCTCTTATGATCGGCCACATATATATGTCTCGATTCACATACCATACACCTCAGTCATTCCCACTATACTGTGTGACGTCTGAGGTGTGTATCTCGTTTTTCTATCTATTCATTATGACTGATACTTACTACTTATCTTTACAGTACTCATCCGTACTATTTCTTACAGGTACTGTAACATTTAATATTATCAGTCGTTCCCACTATACTGTGTGACGTCTGAGTACTCATCCGTACTATTTCTTACAGGTTATGGGCCCCGCGCCATTAGCACTTTAACCAAACAAAGACGTCTACCGAGTAAACCAATATATTCAATCTATCGACTCACATAACAATCATCTTTCAAATTAATCGCTACCCCTAAACCGGCGAATATGGCTTTGTCTAACTCGAACAACTATACCTCCATACAGCTATTACCAGACGACCAGAAATTCAATGGAGAGAATTTCGTGTCATTCAAAGTGGTCATCCTTCCCACCAGACGACTCAAAGGACTCAACCTCTATTGGGAGGGCCGAGTCATTGACCCTCACAACCTTCCAACCCCTTACTCTAGCACTGCAGCTACTACAGCGATAAATGATCTTCGTCCAAACATTCTCGAGTTCGAAATTCGTGAATCGGTTGCTTACCTAACCCTCTGGAATAATATTAAAAATCCAGATGGGTTGGGAATCCCTCATGGACTCACGTCGAAAGACCTCTGGAAATATCTAGAGGACGAATTTGAGCAGACAAGTGAAATTTCAAGACAGAGGAAAGAAGACTGCTTATGAGCCTGTCGATATGACGAGGGAATGAAGATTGCGGGAGAAGGGGGGTATGCAGAGAAGATGAGGGTTCTATGGAAAGAAGTGAACGACTGCGGCGCCAATATATCATTGACGCAATTCATCACCATATTCCTCGACTCATTTCCTCGTACCACCACCTGGTTAGTTATAACTGGGTCTCTTATGGGAGAGAAGCGAATGAACGTAATAGTATCCCGGTTAGATGAGTACTATCTCCATATGGGAGGCACAGGATCACAATCATCATCCTCGGTGCCTGCCCTAGATAAGATCAGTGCTCTCCAAGCGAAAATCAAACAGTTGGAAGCCGCATTAACGGCTAATAACTCACCTAAAGGACCTAGAGATCCTAGTCTAGTCTGTACAAATGCAAATTGCAGAGGCAAAGGCCATCTCATCGAATCCTGCTGGAAACTAGGAGGGGGAAAACAAGGCCAATACCCGAAATGGTGGAAAGGAAAGCGAGACGCACCGATACTCAATCAATCCACCAACTTCTCCACTACCCAAGGGTTTTCATCGTCCGCTATCATTACTGGCTCACACCATGTGTTAACTGCCGTAGCCGTTCAAGCTTTAATCGGTGTAGCCAAACCTAATACCCATATTCCCACATACGCCGATTCAGGCGCATCTGCACATTTCTTCAGAGAGCGTAGCATGTTCACGACTTATACTACCCACTCTGGGACAGTTGGAAATTTGTCTAAGGAAGGAGTTAGTTTCGATATTATTGGGCGAGGGGATGTCGAATTACGAGTTGTGCACAACAATGTTTCGCACATACTCACCTTCAGGAACACATTACATGCACCAAGTATAGCTTCCAACCTAGTATCAGTTGGTATCCTCGACCTCCTGGGATGGAAGATGACGATAGGGGGCAGTCAAATACTTTTCTACGAACCCAAAGGCAATAAGGTGTTTGGTGGAACGTTGAATAATGGCCTATACGCTATCAATGGGTTAGGGGTTAGGGGGGGCGAGAAAAAGCAACGCCGAGCGAAGCGAAGGTGTTGCGTAGCCTGCGTAAAGCGAAAACAAAGCCAACAGGG
>MU127975.1:0-64362 GCA_014904975.1 Marasmius fiardii PR-910 | reverse complement strand
CTCTACTCATTTCTCTCTTCACTCAACCGCTAGTTGGTAAGTAATGACTAGTATCATACCCTCTTAACAGAGCGCTGTTGCTTTATGGTTCAGGACCGGGGTACGGTTGCCGAGCAGGCTCAGGTTACCTTTTGGATTTTGACCTGGTCTCTCGCCTTCCCTCATTGCCCTTTGCTCGTAACGGCAGGCATCCTGACAAAATGAATTGAGCCGAAATTTTAGAAATCACCTTCAAAGTACTTATATTTGGTGAACATTCTTCACCTTCATTCTCATCGCTCTGAAAATGCCTATTTGAGGGTCAGAAAACAGTGAAAACATGCGACATACTGGCTTTTGTCCTCAGAAAAAATGACAACACGAGGGGGCTTAGTGTGGGAGTTTACTCAAACTGACGGTGGCACTGATGATGCTTTGATCCGGAAATCTTACATTTTTGGCTGAAAAACTCGAGATTCTGAGTGAATTATTTACTCTCCCACACCAGAAAATACCGACGAGTAAATATGTAGTAGTTTCACAGTCATTAAAAGTAAAAATCTCTGTGCATGGGACATGGGAAAGTAAATGATCAACGGCATTTCTTTGCCAAAAATGTAAGATTTCCGGGCCAGCGAGTCAGTCTAGAAGCGGAACGTGCCGTAAGATCTGTGGGAGTAAACACGTTCTCACTTGACCAGAAACCAAAAGTTAACCTGCTCGGCAACCGTACCGGGGGGCCGAGGAGGTCTCATCCTTTTGGCCACTACGACCTGTCTCGTTTAGTCCCTACTGAAAGATGACCAAGGCCAACAAGCGCTAACGTCAATGTTCAAGTGTACAAGATTATTCACAATAATAGAATAGACTCAAACCAGTAGACTCGGCATCGCTATCATAGTATCAACACACTATGCAACGAAGAGGAAACATATGAACAGCGAGGAAAAGGTGCAGGTGAACGTCGCGGAAAGTCAAGGAGAGGTAACATAAATAAAAGCTGGAGATGAGACCAAGAGCAGACTAGAGTGCCAAACGATGCATCGAACGGGGGGGTGGGGGAAATCATACATAAAAACATACTCAGAAACGTATAACATATATACTCATCGGAACATGAAGAAAAAACGGAAAAGAACACTCTTCGTGCATCACGTAACACAGAACGGGAACGGAAACCTGTACAGGCTACAGGTGGTCGGCTTCCCCCACTCAAAATGCCCACCCATCACCTCCATACTCCAAATGAACCCCCAGATCATCTTGCAACAACAAATTTAAATCAGTCTGGAAATGTTGCCAATCCACAACAGCAGGCGCAGTCGCATGTGTATGTGAACCCACAACTCCAGCCCCAGAATGATGAGAAGCGACACCATGAGGGTGAGAGAACATAGCAGCTGTAGACGGCGTTGTCGACGTAGGTGTGGGGGGTAAAGAAGCCGGGTGGCCAGTATGATGACTAGTAGGATGTGAAGCAGACGACGCTTTATGATCCATACTCGCTGCCGTAGCTAACGAATACAACATATGCGTGTCGTGGGAATGAGGATGAGAATGGGAATGTGAATTCGAGTGTCGAGGAATCTGCGGTGAGGGAATTGTGACACTTGGTTGCCTCTGCACCGATTGAACGGACTCCCTCCTCTCCCTTCCTCCTTGTACTTGCGAAGCGGAAGCTGAGAGCGAGGGTCTATGTGCACCTGGAGGACCTTGTCGTTCTCGAGGTGAATGGGATTCCTATCAACATTTCAGAAAAGCAGAACGAGACAACGGAAGCTGGACGCTAGACACGGGCTCACCTCCCTCCTGGAAGACTCCCTCTCATCCTCTTCAACACTTCGATGCCTATACATCCCCTCTCTTTCATCAGCTTCTAAATCCTCTTCCGCAGCTCTCCCTAACCCTTCCACACTTGCAGCACCCTCTGCAGGTCCTCGTGTTCGGGCTCCTCGGGTCCTATTTGAATGCGAATGCGAGTGTGCGGGGTGAGGATGAGGGGGTGGGTAAGAATACATTCCACTCTGACCATGCGGACGACTCTGTTGAGGATACCCAGCATGCCCATGTCCGTGCGCATACTCGTCCACAATCGGACTCGTACTACCCCCGTCTTCTATCTCCGAACTCTCCTCAAACACAGCATCAAGCGTCTCATACCACCTACCGCCCATAGGAGGCCAAAACGTACTAATATCCCGGATCATCCCCAACGCGGAGTCCACAGCTCGATCCGTATACCCCCAAAGCGAAGGGCAAAGCCATTTCCATCTCCGTAAATAACAAAGGACGGAACCAGCCATAAACAAAGAGAATCCCATCATAGGTGTACATCCTTTGGAGAATGAACGTGTGGGTACCCAGGATTCGACTAATTCTATCAACTGTAATGCATGACTGAACATTTCGTGGACCATTGTTTCCCAAAACCTTGGTGGAGCCGGAGTCGAGTCAGCACTTGCGGAGGCCGGTTTTTGTGGCTGGGTTTGGCTTTTTTGAACGTCATGAGCTAGCATAGGAAGATACGACCTCCGAAGAACGATATGTGAGAGGTGCATTATTAGGAAGATTCCTCTGAAGCCCTGTGGCGAAGAGGGGTCAGCTTTCATCCCAACGACATCCCAGAAAACGTAGCCAAGGCACGCACCATATCCAAACTCTTCTGCTGATACGCCAAAAGATTACTCTGACTCCAACTCTGTCTAGGTCCCAACGTCGTCTCCCACTTGGAAAGCTCCATAAGGAACCTATGAAAATCGCTTTCCGGAAGCCACGGTGGGACAGTTGGTTCTGTGGGAGTCGAACTCGGGTTTGGGACAGGCGCGTTCCGACTGGTAACAACATCCTTCGTCCTCTCCATAGCAGACCTGGCAACCCTCGCCCAAATATCCGCAATCGTAATCAAATTCCCATAGAGCGACCGGTCTCCTACTCCGCTCCCATACACGAGCTCATTCCCTTCACTGCTCAAGGTCTTTTGCAATTGAGGATCAATAGCCGGCGAGTTGACATGTGGGTGCGGGGAGGGTTTAGCTTTTGTCCCCGGCAAGACGGTAGTAGGGCCTTGTTGACCGAAATAGAATTGGTCCTCGTCGAGAGGGAGAGGAATCGTTACTTTTTCGAGGTCGAAGGATATGGGCCGACCACAGCCTGAGCTGAGGAGGTTGTCGGACACTACGAAGATATCAGTTTAGGTGAGAGAGAAAGGTGTCGAAGGGACTCACTGAATATCACCCACCACGTCCGCCTCGAAACCTCCGCTTCGATGACTTGTTCAACGCGGGGTTGAAGTGGGAGGTTATAGCTCTCTTCTTGCGAGAGTTTGAGGATTGATACCATCCTTGCTGCAATCCCCAGGAAAATCTGTCATTTCTCCGTTCATGAGTAATCGTAACCTCACGGGGTAGATGCAAGACGCACCCAGCTACGATCGCGGTACCCACTCCCCCAACTCCAAATACTACACAAAAAAAAACCTTGTGCTCTCTCTAAAGTCGCAGTTTCCAGAATTTCTTGACCAGCCAACTGTTGAGCACGCTTTGCGAACACGGAAGCGGCGTTGGCGGGGCCTTTGTATCGTTGAACGAGGGAAGGGGTGAAACGAGCTGAGATGGATAACATGGATAAGAGGAGGAAAGGGCTTATGCTGGAGGGAGTGTTGATGAGTCTGTGCATGAATGTTGGTTTGTGAAGGAAGCCTTAGGGAGAGGGTTATTTTGGGGGAGAGGAAGAGGGGATAGAGAGGACTGACCTAGTTGGAAGTAGGTAGAAAAGAACCATTCACAACCGTCTATTAATTCTTGTTGGGGAGGTAACAAGTTTTCAACGTCAATTTCCGGTTGAGCGAGTGGAAGATTATCGAGAGGTTGAGGCTGAGCTGGTACTTGTTGATGACAGGCTGTACAAATACCATCGACGATGGGATGTGAACTGAGAAAGAGATTTCAGTTAGAAAGAAATTTCTGGAATTTTTGGGGAAAAACGAACCTTGAATGACTAGGAGAAGGTTCAGGAGAATTGTCTCTTCTTTGCCTTTTTCTTTTCGTTGAAGGTCGTGGCTAAAACGCTCAATTTCGGGTAAAAAAAATTGCCTCAAAAAATTTAAAAAACTTACAGCTCTGTCGATAGCACTCATACCTCTCGGAAGAAATTGACACTCGTTCGGTACTCCAGCATCAATACAACCACGGCACAGTCCTTGACCTCCTTCCTCTTTAACACACTTCGCTCTCAACCTTCTACATCTCCTACAAGCAACGCTTGAACGTTTCTGTTTAGGTGGTGGCTGAAGTAAAGTATCGCTTTGGCCAGGCGTTTCCATTGCCGCTACGCATAAAGGGGGAAAAGGCGACTCGGTCAATGTGGAGATGGAAGAGCGGGCAGGCAAAAGAACGTTGACAACTCAGCCGCAGGCAGCTTTAAACGGCCCCGCCGGCATTTCAAATCCCGCTTATCTCTAATTCCCACGTTCTCACGTTATGTCTCCTCCCACCTCTGAAGACCTCAATCGGGTCCTAGACCATCTAAATCTCAATCTCACCGAGAAAGATTTTCAAGACCACCTACACCTTCTAGAATCTACGGAAAAAGCAATTCAGGACGTCCTTTCATTATCCGACTTTACCCCATCCGTAGATCTAAACCGATATCCAAGAACAGACATCCGGACTCCGTCCGATGACAAGAATCCCCTACGTGGTTGGGCATGTAAAGCCAAAGTCAAAGGCGAGGAAAAAGGAATACTCAAAGGCCGAAGCTTAGTTCTCAAAGATACAATCTGCCTCGCTGGTGTTCCCTGTTTTTATGGTACTGCCGCGGTAGACGACTTCATTCGTAAGTGAAAGCCTAAAAGCCTAACTCACGCGTTCCACCACCCACCCACCACACTCACCTAAATACCCATCTAACCAAATCTCGCTATCGCATCCCGCAGCTTCCTTCGACGCAACAATCGTAACCCGAATCCTCCAACACGGCGGAACCATTCTCGGAAAAGCAACATGCGAAGACATGTCCCACGGTGCAGCCTCATTCACTTCCAAACGTCCCGAAGGACCCGTTCAAAACCCTTACGCCGTAGGATTCTCAGCTGGGGGCTCCTCCTCAGGGTGCGGCGCTCTCATCGGTTCCGGGGAGATTGAAATGGGTGTAGGTGGTGATCAAGGTGGGAGTATACGTATCGTACGTTGTGTTTTCTCTTATTGTCCATTCGTTCCAATCGCTGAGACGGATCGAATTTTGATTGCTGTGTCAATTGTCTCTTTAACTCCTACTATGATAATATTGGTGGCAGCCGGCTGCCCTATGCGGTTTAACGGGCCTAAAAGCAACATTCGGTCTAATCCCCTACACCGGCGTTCTCCCCTCCGAGTCCTCCTTAGACCACATCGGTCCTATGGCACTCGCCGTTCGCGACATCGCACTTCTCCTCGGAGCTATCGCAGGCTACGACGGAATTGATGACAGACAACTCGGAGCTCCGAACCCAGAACACTTGCCTTCTTATATTGTTGCCACGGAACTACCCCCGAAGAACCCATTGATAGGGATCAAAATCGGTGTGTTAAAAGAGGGTTTCGAGTCTCGGCACCTTTCGAAGGAGGTTGAGAATGTCGTACGGAACGCGATAGAAAGGCTCACGGAGCTGGGAGCAGAGGTTGTTGACGTGTCGGCTCCGCTTCATCTGAAGGCAGACTCGATTATGCATGTGATCAATAAAGTTGGAAGCTCTCAGACAAGGTTGGGTAGGGCTACGGGACGAAGAGGGGTGTATGTTACTGAATTTTATGAAGCGTTGGGTAAGTGGGATCAGGAGAGGTGGGGGAAGGTGCGTTACGTAAAAAATTTCCCTTTCCTTTTCTTTAACATTTTGCATGAGTGAAAAGTGAGCATTGACGTGATTTCTTAGGTTCACTCTTTCGTTCGAGGGTGAGCTCAACTTAGAATTTCCCTCCCCTACCTCCCTCCTCCAGCCCCTTTGAACTGATTTTATGATTCGAAATACGACACCATCTCGTCGTCATTCTCTCAACCTCATCAGAACAGCAATATCAGGCGAATACACACTCCAAACAAACCCATCTGCCTACGGCCGCGCCGTCAACCTCATTAGGAAACTCAAACTGGAATACGATGCCCTTCTTTTGGACAAAGTAGACGTACTCGTAATGCCCACTGTGCCTTGTACGGCTAGGAGACATCCACCTGAGGGCAGGGAAGCTCCGGTGCTGGAATCTATCAGGAAGACAGGTGAGTTGGCTCGGAGTAGGTTTTGTATCCGAGTACTTTTATCCATTCGAGTGAATCCGACTCTACATCCGTTCAATCCTTTGCAACTAAAGCTGATTGAAAATGATCGCGACTCACGGATCAAACTTCTAGCGGGACTTACAGTTAACACAGCGCCCTTCAACGGAACTGGCCACCCCGCTTTGACTATCCCTATCGGACTCGCTCCGCCTTCGAAAGACGATATTTTAGCACCCGAAGATGAAAATATACGATTGCCGGTAGGAATGCAAATCGTGGGACCATGGTGGGGAGAAGAGAAGTGTTTGAGGGTTGGGGCTGCGTGGGAACAGGGGTGGGAGTGGAAGACGGGAGAGAGGAGGGAATAGGAGGGAGTAGGGAAGGGTATATTCTGTAGGGAACCTAAGGTTTTGGAGGGGGAAATTCCTATGGACTCTTGGTTGTACTCGTATATAGGAGACTGGAATTGGAATCTTGGATGGACCTGGATCCACTTCTACGTACTTCTTTAACTTTCATACTGTATGCTAACTTGAACTATTCATCCTCTCCGATTCTTCAGAATGCTCGCAGAGTGTCCATATTTACATCTGGTCCGACAACCTGTCCCGAAGGCACGAGCTGATGACGATTCAAGTAGTCCTCTATTCTTTCTCTAAATTCACGGTTTTCCTCTTCTCCAATCCACTCACGAAGATGGAGTATGAAGCGCGCAGTGAGGATTCCTGATAGTCTGTAATAATGTGAACGTAGTCCATCAGTCTCAGGAGTATTCCTCCCAGTATGGCATATAAGGTCAGTACGTACGGGAGTGTGAGTGCGTTCAGGATGTCTCGGTGAGGTCCGGGCTAATCAGATGTCCAGTACAGTTACTGCGAAGACGATAGAAAGGATGCTCACAGGTGCTTTCTTCAGAAAGAATATGTGGGTAAAGAGAAATGGTAAAGTGGGCAAAACACTTACCAGTTTGAGGATGAAGGTAGTAATAGTGAAGCATGAGATAATACTAAGTATAAACGTTTGATTGGAAAAACTCGCGACGTGAAATGGATCGAAAAGAACCCACCAGAAATACGCTAGATCTGTGGTCACATACCGGGGAGGAGAGTTATGTGAAGAAGTCGTCTAAGAAAAAGCATGGAGTTGACGAACCGCCCTTAAATACCAGATACAAAATATTCTTTCTGCCGGTGGTATGTGAGCCACGGTACGGCAAGAAACCCACAGCATGGACTCGGAAGGTCACCAGGACTGCTGATGAGGTCTCAAACACGATGGTTAACAAGGACCTCAGAAGGCTGACTGTTTCGGACATCCATTTAACGCTAACAGCAAAAAATGAATATGTACGTACCACTACACGTTCCCACAAGTTAGACGTTGAAATCATCAGAAACCCTTCCATTTCGGGACTCGAATCCACAAAAAGTGTACCCACATTGGAGCAGCCTCCGAATGGCTGCAATTTCGACCAAGAACGTGCAACTGAATGGAAGATAAAGTGAGTATCACTGGGATTGAGAGTAACAGGAAAATTACGCGATCTCGGCTCAAGAGGTGCTCGCGTGTTTCAGGATGGCCAACTCACCGAGTCTGTGATGACAATTGCAAGACCCAGTGCCGCTAGGTATAAGAGAACACTTTGATTTCTATTGTACATTGCATACGTTCTGACGATGAACGACACTGCGATCATTCGGAGGTCCATCGGGTTTTTCAATTGAACGGAAAGAATTCTTCAGTTGGAGGAGTTAGCTCACCTATGACTGAAGCCCGACCAAAAACGGCAAGAACGTCAATGATTTTGAGCCATGTGTCACAGCTGTGAAAGTGTTTACGGTTCATTGAGGGGCTGGAAGCATAGCCATCAATCGTCGTACTGTAGAAGAGAGTTCAACATTAATCAAACGAGCCCAGTAGAGGCGGTCTCACCCCAAAAGTACCAAGTTTATTTGACATTGCGAGCAAGTATAACACGTTTGCCACTAGCGCATATCGACAACCAACATACATAAAGGTTGAAAGTGACATCTTGCGGCCCCAAATGTGCTTTACTTCCGTTCCGAATGTCAAAGCATAGTCATAGTAAAGCAGGGCTGATAGTAATGAAGAATAGTTGAAGACTTCGGTGGGGTTTGGTAGCAAATGAGAACAGACTCACCTAGGCTGGACCATGAGATACAGTATTCCACAAAGCTACTAGGGCAGGTGAAGGATAATGAGAATTGCCTCCCCCCGTAAATAGGGATTAAGTACATACTGTGTCATGTGTTTAAAGTGCGATTGATAGAATGCAAAAAGACCACGATGGAGAGTCTGAGAAGATTGGTCAGAACTGCTCTCGCAAGACATAGCAAGAATAGTGGGCTTTTATACCGATTGTGGTCGACCACCGATTCATTTCTCTGAACCAATCATGGAAAGTCAGTTGGCGCCAACAAACAACCGCTGATGGACGTGGTGTGTCTTGACAGTAGTTCAATAGTCTTGGAAAGCGCTCAACTGCGAAATCAGTGAAATCACTGCAGGAAGGTGATGCAAAGAAGAGTCGCCGGGAGGATAAGGTTTTTTACAGGCTGAATGCTAAGCGCTAACTTGAAGCTGGGCGGCATTGATGCTGTCAAAAGGATAATTCGATCAAAACCGCCCATTGGAGAACAGTTTTCCTGCTACATAGCTCACGTACTAGCACTATCCTGTAGTGCCGCGTACTTCGTTGGCGTCTACACAGGATGATGAGCGCATCGAACTGGGTCAGCAGGCGTACCTTGACGTGTTGTCGTGGGATTATTCATGTCCGGCAACTCCCGGACAATGCTAAAGCGGCAATTTTTCTTTCTCGTTGAGCCTCTTTGCTATAATCCAATAATGACAGGTTGCAAATGGGCAGCCATCACCAAATAAAAATTGAGTCCCTTTCAGTGCTTTCTCACTTTCAAGTAATAGAATATTGTAGTGCAAGGTTTTGCAGGCTCAAAAATTGCAGACATTCGACAATTTGAGAGTAGTGCAGCATAAGTAATGGTAAAAAAAAGAATACCCAGGAGTGTTATCTTTCCTTTCATCTCATTACCTGTTTCTATACTGAAAACTGCTAAGTAGGTACAGTAGTATGACTGAGTCTGGAGGTGAACTTTGATGTATAACTGGAAGCAGAAATCTCAGAGAAAAATAACTACTTTCTCCTCACTAGGGTTCAAACATTGTTCAGATATTTTATTTAAACATCATTGGTGACTTCACATCACTCAGGCTTTACTGGTTATTCCTTTGGAGCAAGAGAGAAATGAGACAGGAAGATATCAAACCTCCTTTACAAGCTATCTGTCTGTTAATTTGAGTTCAGTTGAGTGAGCACAAGGTGTGAAACTGGGCCTTGTCTCCAGCAAGCTACTGTGGTTGTCAGAAGGTTTTGTAAAGTCTGGTGCACATCTCTCAACTTCACTCACTTAAGCTTCTGTCAAGTGGCCTCATGTGTTCACATCTAGCTCATCTCTTAGACTGCTTTCTTTAAGTCAAGGAGATCTTTTGAGCTGCATAGTGCTATCATAGTACAGAGAGCCTTGTACTCAATCAAGTTTCCAACCAAATCTCATCCTTTTGTTACAGAGCACCAAAGAATCTGTCAGTATCAGTCATTGGTATGAGACTGGATGAGAGTAAACTTAGAAAAACTATCTGTACCAAGGGAACCTACTGAATTTCTACATATTTACTTCTTTATTTACTTACATTTATCTTGTATGTAATAGCTATTTGTCCTCTGTTGTCTGCTGAATTGACACCACATTGTTCAGAAGTTAGAATCTTCGCAGAAGATCCACATCCACCCCTAGTGAGATAGATTGACTCAAAGGCATGGGTCGACGATGAATTGGGTTTTCCTCTACCCCTTCACTGCCAGATCCATGAATGTCCTCTTGTGCCATTCTTTCACCAGATCCAAGAGAATCCTCTTGCCTCATCCTGTTACTAAATTCATGACTGTCCTCTTGCCCTATCCAGTCGCTCAATTGATGACTCTCTGTTCTTTCACTAGGCCTATCAAAATCCACTTCTGCCATTTCACGCATACTGAGGGTGAAGCGTGCAGAAAAAATACCTGATAGTCTGTGGTAAGGTAAGCATAGTTGGTCAGTCTTAGAAACCTCTTCATTGACATCAGATGCAGGAAATTACATACGGGAGTGTGAAAGCATTTAGAATGTCTTGATGGGGTCCAGGCTGACCAGAAGTGCAGTATAACACTTAGCATGCTGCAAAAAAATGGTAGAAGGGATGCTCACAGGTGCAATCTTCAAAAAAAATATGTGAGTAGAGAAATAGCACAGTGATTAATACACTCACCAGCTTGAGAACAAATGTAGCAACTGTAAAGCATGACATAACACTATGGACATTTTATTGAAGGACTTGTAACTAGACATAAATGTAAAGGAGCCCACCAGAGATAGAGTAGATCTGTGGTCATTGGGACATGTTAGAGTTTGTCCCAAAGAAAGGTTCTAGTTTACGAACTGTTCTGGTGTATATATCTCATGAGACTAGAACCCGAGTTTGGCTGGAGGAACTTTCCAATGCGAAAATTCATCAGAACCGCTGTTGAGGTCTCAAATATGATTGTGAGTAAGGACCTCAGAACACTGACTGTTTGAACATCAAACATTCAATTAGTGCTTGTTAATCAATAGACAACAAGAGCTTGTTAACATGAACATACCACTACACATTCCCATGAGTTGGTTATTGAAATTGTTAGAAATCTATTCATTGAAATTTTGTGACTTGGAGGAACTTACTCACATTGGAGTAGCCTCTGAATGATTGCACTTCCGACTAAACATATGCATCTAGATGATTAAATCAAAGTGAGTTTTACCGAGATCAAGAAAAAGTTGTTCAACTCACTGAATCTGTGATGACAATTGCAAGCCCCAGTATTGCCAGATATAACACCTTACGATTTCTACTGAAAACTGCATAGGTCTTGAGAATGGACGATACTGTGATTACAAACAAGGTCCATCAGATTCTGAATGGAACAGAAAGAATATCTCCTGGAACTCACCAATGACTGAAGCCCGACCAAAAACAGCAAGAGCATCAATAATTTTGTACCATGTGTCACAGCTGCAAAGGTATTTCCAGTGAGTTGAGGGATTTGAATGCATCAAAGACTCAAAAGTTGTCATACTGTGGAAGGAATTTTGATACCAGTTAAATGGGTTTATAGGATACCAATAGCAAGTGGTCTCACCCTTACAGCACCAAGTTTATTTGACATTGCAAGCAAGAACAACATGTTTGCCACAAGTGCGTATCGGGAACCAACATACATAAAGGTTGAGAGTCTCTTCCTGCCACCCCAAATGTATTTTACTTCCATTCTGAATGTCAAGGTATAGTCATAGTAAAGCAGGGCTAATGTGATTACAGAACAGATGAGGACTTCAGTGGGCATAGACAGAAAAGGGGAACAAGCTCACCTATGCTGGACCATGAGATGCAGTATTGCACAAAGCTGGATAATAGGATAATCAGAATCAACTTTCTCAAATGAACAGAGATCGGATGCATACCTCATTGAACCCAAGACCATGTGGAGAAGAAGAGTGTTATAACAGAGAAGAGGAGAGTGGTCAAAAAGACATGAGAATATCAGGCTTTTATATCAACCATGGTAGACCAAATATGGTGACCCAATCCTTATCTCTAGACTGATGTCCAAGATTAAATTCTGGAAAGTCAGCTACGCCAATGCATTAACAATAACAACCACTGGCACATTACCTAACATCCATTCAGCCACCTAGCGCTCATACTAATCCCAGCGGCCTCCTATTAGCGTCCAACTTGAATATCTCTAATAATAACCCTCGGATCTCACAGATACTGCAATTTTGTCAAGCGAGTTGGGCGCTGAAGCGCTGAAGCACCACCAGGGGTTTGGTTGTAAGCGCTAGCACCTGTTGCCAAGACTTTTCCTCCTCTCCACCCACATCTGTGAGAGACACGTTAGATCTGTGAGTCAGTATTACATGAAATGCTGAAATGCTGTTGAATGTCTGGGAGATAGGTAGATAGATGCCTACACAGCATGGGAGCAATAGAGGGTACCCCAGAACTGCCAGATTGAGTCCCTTGAACAAAATAAGAACCAAACAGCATGTACAGAGCAAGGGCAAAGGGCACTGCCATATACCTTTCTCATACACATCTCTTTCTCTTGAGGCAAAGATCATTGGTTCGATCAGGAATTGCTCAAAAATGGGCCTAAGTATATGCTACGGGGTGCACATACAGAGCATTATCAGCAATTCAATATTTGACTGAAAACAATGTCCCCAGATAATATCCGCGCATCCGGCTTCAAGTCCAGGAGGCCCGGTCGGAAAAAAACTTGATTATGGCTACCGTTCTGAGAAAGAAAATTTCTGGTGACTGAAGCAGAAGTACGACTGTGACGCTTGACCCTGAGTGACAGGAGAATGAGGACGAGGTAATGACTGGTAGCGATTAAGAAGGAGAGACGGACCGGAGGTTAGTTGGCCGGTGCACCAGTAAACGGTGACTAGGACTTATTAGCTAATTTAGGTCATAACTATAATGGTGAGATCATGTAATCCCCTTTGGGTTTCAGTTCCTCCCCAAGTCGTCCTACTCGTGCTAAGAGCTTCTGATGTCCGAGTCGGAAGTGCACCCATTTCATGTCCCTACAAATCATTCAAGCACCAATATATTGAACAGGGCTCGAAATACTACGATAAATCGTGCAGAGTTCAACAATGTCGGTGGTGACCTCGTTCGAAATTTTCATACTACTATTACCAGCCGTGAGTAGTTGCATTCTATCAGCAAAATGTAACCGGAATCTTAATTTCTTATAGCTCATGATATCCTGTGGGATGCAATAGCTGGTGTTGGAGCCTCACATAACTCTGGGTTGCAGTTTACACGAGGCAGCTGTCTTCCCGGTACCCGCGAAGCAGTACTACAGGATATTCACGAATGGAATGCCTCTGAACAATCTTCCCCGGTGTGCTGGCTTTCAGGACCTGCAGGTGCAGGAAAGTCAGCCATCGCACTCACAGTCGCTAACTCATGTGCCGAAAACAAGGGACTCGCAGCATCTTTCTTTTTCTTTAGATCCGATCCTAAGCGCAACCAACCCACCTTCCTCATGCTGACAATTGCGTATGGTCTCATTACCACGAGACCGTCGTTACGCCATCTTGTCAATAGAAGAATCGCCACCGACCCCAGCGTCTTGGAAGCCACTTTAGAACACCAATTCAGGGAGCTTATTGCCAGACCTTTACTGGAAAAGAGCTGGTGGACACGGGTACGAGAACTTCTATTGCGCAGGTTGAATCGCACTGCTACTAGATACCCCAATCTTGTCATTATTGATGGCCTCGACGAGTGCAATGATAGTGGTACCCAGCGGCGCATTATTTCTATATTAACTTCGGCCTTTCAAAAATACACACATTTCCCATTACGACTTCTAATTTGCAGCCGCCCTGAATCCTGGATTCGAGACGCTTTTAATCTTCCAAACATTCATGCCATCACCAAACAGATAATACTGGATGATTTGTATTCACCCGACAAAGACATTGAATGGTACCTTCTTCATGAATTCCAAAGCATCTGCACGGATTCCAAATACTCCCAGGTTGTTTTTCCACACCCATGGCCTTCCGATGCGGATATCCAGCATTTGGTTCGGAGAGCATCTGGCCAGTTCATCTATGCCGTAACGGTGATCAAATTTGTCAAGACAGAGTATTCACACCCATTTGGACAACTCCGCATGATCCTCAATAATTCATCACATCAACTCGGAGGTTCTCAGAAATCCCCCTTTATTGAGCTCGATAACCTCTACCATCTGATACTCTCATCCAATCCTGAACGAGACAAACTCCTCTCCATTCTTAGTGCAATTATTATACTGCAAAACCACCGTTTACCATCATCACCGGAGTTTATTGAACTGCTGCTTGGATTTCCGCCTGGAGAAGTGGACCTTTCGTTGCGAGCAATGCACTCTGTGCTGGACATTCGTGGTAGAAGAGACCATATTCGGGTTTACCACACGTCCTTCACCGACTACCTTGACAATGAATCTCGATCTGCCGAATTTTATATTGACAAGCCCAAGGAGCATAATGCTCTTGCTTCTCAATGGCTCCGTTCACTTGTAGAGCAGTGCAAACCTCCATACAACAGGTACCGGAAAATACAGATAATTGAAACAACTTTTAACAGTTTGCTCTTAGATTCATTTTCGGCTCATCCATCGAGATACTTTTCGTCTGGTGGTCTGACTTTTGTTCTCACATCGAAAATCCCAGCCCTCGATTGCTCTATGATCTTCAAAATGTCGATGTTCTCGATCTGCTCGCTGCTACAAGCCTGGGCTCTTCCCTGTCTTCCCAAACGGCCTCGAATTCTAGTGTGAAGTCACGGCCATATTGGTCATGCTGGCCCTCAGTTGTTGATTGCTTTCAAACCGCCTCTGACTGGTTGGAGCGAGTGGTATGTTTTTTTGTCCGTCAAAATCAATCTAAGATTAATATAATCCCCTTGTATCAATCATTAGGGCGGTGCCGTGGACGAATCGAAAATCATTAAATACTTTGTGGATCTCCAGGACAGATTTTGCCCCTCAACCTTGTTGGATACACAGACCCGGAAGGACCTTACCTTTTGGATGATCCTCAACCTCACCAACTGCAGGTGGGAATGCTCATTGACGCGACGGATCGACACCTCGGCGTTGAGGCTGCTTGTCGCTACGGGGAGTCATAATTCTGGACACAGCCCTTTCTCGCTACGTCAGCCTGATAACGGCGACACGTTCCGGGACAATTGCCTTCAGGTTGCATTATGTCTGGGCAATGATCTCAAAACTTCCGTGCAAAGACTTCAAGCTTTGGAAACACCCGGAAAATCGGGCGACCTGCTGGAAATCGAGGGCATCGTTTCAAATTTGTTGGATTCGACACTGTTAAGATCTTGCGGCCCTGTCCCTGAGCTCCTCTCCACCTTCGAAACGATTTCCGATGCTGTGAAAGCATCATTAGGAAGAGACTGGATCAATGAAAACTATTCAAGGAGAGTCATCCTTAATAATCTACTCCCGTGGTGCACTGTGCGTCCAAAATTTGATCCTTTGTTTCTTAAATCGTTCGGAAACTCACTGAAGTATCCAGACCTTCCCAATTGACTCTCGGCGAGTCCTCAAAAATCAAATATTAAACCTGTTCAGTGAAACAGACCCCCGTCAAATCTCGACAACAGCAATTCACAAATACAAGCTTACCCCAGCGGCAGCAGCGTATGGTATATTATGATACAGGTATGTATATTTCCGTGCTCAAAACAGCGGTTTAGAAGCTAATGTAACGGCCTGATAGAATCACCCGAGGTGAACGATAGTCAGTCAAGAATTCAGGTCTATACCTCTCCATCCACATCTCCAAGAGTGAGCGCAGCAAAGTGCAGTATATACAATGCTGTTCATGCGAGAATTCTCGGAAACCGTTCAATGAGCGTCAGGACGATACACTGGAGTTATGTTGGCGAAGCAGTTGGACTCGAGACTGCCGGATACTCGTAGATCATGATGTGTATTTTTTCACGGATATATAGAACACACTTCGGCCTGATAATAATGTTACACTGCAACACATCTCAAGATATTCAGTATCGTAACGTGCTTCTCTGTATTAGGAACGACGTATCTTCAGACCTACTGCTTCTTACTCCCTTTCTTGCCCTTCACTTTGGTGACGACCGCACTCGGCATCGGGGAATTTGAAGGCACTTTTTTATCCCCCACGGAGTCCACAGACAAGCTCGCATCCGAATCAATGTTCGCCGAAAAACCCTAGGTTTATAAGCTTCTTGTTGACATTGAACAAAAGGATGAGAAATCACCTTATCAAAGGTACCGGAGTGAACTGGTCGGGGAGACCCCAGCTGTGGAAACCATGGCGGAGGGGGAGGGAAGAATACCTCCTTCACGATTCGACTGACTCTAGACTCTATTTCGGGCAGAGCACGAGGGGTAGGAGAAGGGGTACGGGACCACGACTGAGGGGTTGGAGTTTCCAATATCGGACCTGGAATCCTGCCGAAAACCCCGGTTGCAGGTCTCGCCCAATTTGTATCCTGTGGGGCACAAGGTGATCTTACTTTTTCACGAGCTAGAGCAACCAGGATAACTTTCTCTAGACCCAACTGTTCACCTTCATATAGCCCGAGCGGTGCGGCCCTCTCGCAGAGCTCAATGTACGCTGGCTCTAGCCAATTCAGAACATTGAACTTTTCCGCCAGGACGATCCGCTGTACCGGACTAGGTCGAAGAGATTCTATGCCGTCAATCGCCTTCCTTCGAGCATCGGTACACTCGTAGCGAGTAGCAATGGAGAGCAAGTCAGTGTATTCTTGTAGAGATCGAGGATTGTTTTCCGCAGCCTTGAAGAACAGGCTGAACAGGAACAGGACGGCATCAGGTGCATAAGTTCTACAAAAGTTCAAACCCACTCAAGAGTCACTCACCCGGTGTAAAAGTATTCCAGGAGTGCCTCAAACTCACCTCGAGTGACCTCCGAAAGGACGATGGGATTTTCATCAGTCTGACCGGACTGATCTGGTGGTAGACAGTCGAACATCGCGTTGAACTTGAGAGACTCTCGGCGCAAAAAATGGCGGTGGACTTTGTAAAGGTGGTTATCGACCTCAAGTCAACCACAGGTTAGATCTACGGGTGAGAATGTTTATATCAGGACCTACAAGAAAGATAGCCATTTGTTCATCAATATAATACTTCGAGTGGCGAGTTCGAATGGGCGAGACCACACATTTTGTGTTCTTCCCAGGAATTGCCGGGGCTTCGTCGATGCACTGAATGACAGAAGACGGGGTACTGGGACGACTCGGACGTGAGAGCATAGTGTGTTCTGAAAGCTTTGGTGAGCTCGGTATGGCCCAGTCTTCGGACGAAGGACTAATAGTTGACTCGAGAGACATGGGGATGGTCAAGCCTGGATCGTTTCACGAGGGTTTAAGTAGGTTCCGAAAGAGACTAGCACGTAAGTTTCGAAACACGAGTCGTTTACATCGTTCTCAGTTTAGGTCAAGAGCTGAATTTGAATTTGTAAAATAGCTGCGGATAGATAGATGGACAAAGATAATTGTGGAATTAGTGGGGTGATTCACTGAGGCATATACGTTTTGTGGTGAGAATCCGCTGCGACGTGCTGACAAGCATAACCAAAACGATTCGAGGTTTCTACTGCGTAACAATAAGTGTTTCCTTCGATCCGCTGCGCAATGTGGTAAGATTCGCCTCAAGGTCTCTCTTCTTCTTTCGAATCAAAGCGTGAGAACTGAAAGTTCAGTTGAATGACAACGAATGCATCAAACAGTGGACTCACCAATGGGACTAGCCTGATTTTCTAGGGCTTCGTTTACAAATCGTTCCACCCTCGAATCCTCTAGAATCCCTGATGGCAACGGATCGTATTGATTGTAGATCATCCGTCGACTCTCAAGACAGCTTCGAACATTTTCCCGAGCCTCCGCAATTACCATCGCTTTATCGATGCCAATCTGACGTGCGTCGTTTCCATTAAGAGATTTGTCGCGTTTGCACAACTCGATGTAAGCAGGCATGAGCCAATGTTGGACGTTGTACTTCTCGGAGAGAATTATCTTTTGAATTGGATCAATGCAGTGAGATTCGATGCCTTGAATCGCCTTTTGGCGAGCTCCAGTACATTCGTAACGGGAAGCAATGGACAGTAAATCAATGTACTCCCGGAGAGAAATGGCGTGGCCCGGTTCGTTTAAGAAGAACGACCTGGAGCTGCTATTAATAAATACGTGCATTTGAAGTATCAAGATCACTGTACCCTTGGTAGAAATAATCCATGAGAGCCATAAATTCACTTTGTTTAACATCTGGCAGCACAATGGGATTTTCATCTGACTGGCCGTCTTGACCTTCGGGAGGTGGTGGGCAGCTAAACATGCTATCGAAAACGACGGATTCACGACGAAGAAAGTGACGATGAACTCGGAACAGGTTGTTGTCTACCTACCGTTGAGAAAGGTGAGCCGATAGACATGCACGGCCATACCAAGTGAGAATCTTACTAGGAATATAGACATCTGCTCGTCTATGTAATATTTTGGATTACGGACTGGATGTCTGACCGGCATGACTGTAGGCTTGGGAGGGCTCTTCTTGCTTTGAACTGGCGAGGGGGGCTTTGTGTTGTTCACTGTATCTAGCGATGCCATAGCGAGGAACAGACGTTGCTTCTAATCTGATGAATGAAGTTTGGCGGCAATATCGTTAGTTTGGATAAATACTCGAGAAAACATCAAATCCAATGAAAAGTTCCTTGAATTCTCCGCAGGCCCGCAGTATTTTGTGTGAGGTGATAAGTACGAAGGGCTTCCTTCGGTAGACTCGGAGCAACTAGTGCTCATCTAGAAGCCGATGAGAAGAGCTGCGGTGAACACGAGGCGTCAAGGCAAAGTTTAGAATGGACCATCGATACGACATCATTGGCCGACACTAGAGTGGAAGCTGAAGGAGATTGATAACGTAATATTATTCCCACCGTCTATGGGATCGTGGGCTTTCTCGTTGTTCTGCGCATAGAACATGAGCTGAAGCCTGATAAAGAATTTTTGACCTTCAGCTTGAATTTTTGCTTACAAAAGTATCGCATTCAGCCAGTGTCACAACCACTGGTCCTCACTATTCTAAGTCTGTCGCGCGACACAGCGCAATACCTTTGTCAACTAGGTACTGATAAGTAAGAGATATAACATCCTACATCTTTCCTATACGATCAATATTACATTTTCTTGACTTTCTTGCCTTTGCCTTTATATTTTTTTAAGCCTTTCTTATCGCCCGGCTTCTCGTCCATTATAGTTTGCACCGATGTATCTGCACTTTGTCCATCCACATGCATTGTCATTGGTGTAGTACCTGTACGCTGTTCATCCTCGAAAAAAGTAGAGCTTGAGTCAGAGTTCACTAGAGCCTGCTGTCATCATTACTATTCTGCGGGAATGATGAAAATAAAGAAGATAGCTACCGTGAGATTTCAGAACTTCATTGACGATTCTCTCCACTCTCGAATGCTCTAGCAGCTCTGGTGGCAATGAATCGCTGTTACCATAGTTATATATATGGTTGTAAATCATGTCCCGACTTTCACGACAACTTCGAACATTCTCCCGAGCGTCAGCAATCAACATCGCCTTATCGAGGCCAATCCGGCTAGCCTCCTCTTTATTAGGAGGTTTATCTCGTTTGCACAACTCGATATAAGCCGGCATGAGCCAATGTTGGACGTTGTACTTGTCGGAAAGAATGATCTTTTGAATCGGGTCAACGGAGAGGGATTCGATTCCTAAGATCGCTTTCTGGTGAGCCTCGGTGCATTCGTAACGTGAAGCAATGGAGAGCAGATCAATGTAGTCCTGCAAAGAAGCTTCCAAATCACGTCCTGGTTTACGTTTGAAAAACGTTCTGCAGAGTTTTATTCAGTTTGATTCTGCGGCTTGTGCATCCACCGTACCCTTTGTAGAAATAATCCATCAGAACAACAAATTCGCTTCGAGTGACACCGGGCAGCTCAATTGGTTTTTCGTCCGACTGACCCTCTTCCCCGTAAGCTGGTACTGGACAGTCGAACATACTGTCAAAAATAACTGATTCGTTCCTGAGAAAATGGCGATGGACTCTAAACAGGTGGTCATCCACCTGTCGTTGAAAGTAAGCAGATCAGACTGGAGACTATGATTTACAAGCTTACCAGGAAGATCGACATTTGTTCATCAATGTAGTATGTCAAATCACGGATTGGGGGCCTCTTGATCGTGGTTTCGCTGGTGTTGTCTTCATTGGTGCCACTAACAAGGGGGCTTTTGGAGGTAGATGGAGATGGTGGTAGTGAGCCAAAAGACGTGCCGTTTAGATTTAGCGAATCCATTGACGGATGCAGAGAAGACTGAGGGGGAGAGTGATTTATGAGGATGAGTTGATATATTCATTCAATGATTTGACATGCGCATTTCATTTCACAAGATTAGCTCGTGGCGAAGATAATACTGCGGAGACCATGCTGCGATCGTCATCGATAGGGCCTGTATTGGTGGAAATTGAGTGAAAATGCTCGTGAATGTGACAGAGTCGCAACGAGGCGCGCGCAGCTGGCGAGTGTCCATCTTTCTCCCACGCTTCGCTTCTTCAAGCGGAGACGAAGGCGTAACTCAATTCCTGCTAGAGATCGATGGCTACTGTGAAATATGTATACGAACTCTGTATTGAGACTGCCGTTAAAGTTCAATGAACCGGATCTTGAGCCCCCCTCGCGAGAGGAGGCCAATTTGGTTACTCCACGGTTATAGGAACCCCAAACGGCTCATGAGTTCCCCAAAGAATAACATAGACCGGATGTGTCATTTTCCACTGGCATCCCTCGTTTGAGGAGGACAACGCTGTTACCGCAGCGTTCCAACAGACAGGAGCCAATGACGACCTGCCGCAAAAAATTCCATGCTAATCCGACAGAGTTATCCTTCTAGTTCACAATATTACTTCAAAGATTCTCTCGAACCTCCTGGATCATTCATCGCCTCAAGGCCGTTCTCACTGGTCTCGCCTTTCCTCAGAGGTTTGTCTCGTTTGGGATCTGAAGGTGATTCGATGTATTTGATCGCTTTGTCGCGGGCTGGAGAGAGCAGGTCGATGTATTCTTGGATGGATATTGACTCTTTTAAGAATGTCCTGCAATTTATCGTTTTGAGTTGAAGTTCGGAATCGAGAGCGGTGGTCAGCCAACTTACAAGGAAGATAGACATTTATTCATTGAGAGGTTGAATCAGCGAATAAACCTTTGAGCTCCCTTTGGTGTCATCGGTGCCACAATCAAGTATGGAAGGCGCGTGCTTCGACTTTGGCGATCCTATTGAGGGATACAGATAAGGTTTTGTCTTGAGATGGGAAGTCGTGGAAGCTTCTATGTTGAGTAGGAGTTTTAGCGCAGCGTAGTCTCCGCAGCCTTAACATGATTGGAAAGAGATCCAAGCGGAGGGTTCTGTGACTGAAGGATGCAGTGCAGCCGGTGACAGGAGAGGACAAAGATGCGTCTTTCTCCCACGCTTCCGTCTCCTGCCTGAGTCATTTGACCTCTGGATCGACACCGTCCTTAATAGTTAGTGTTGCTTCACTTTCTCAACGTTTTTGGCTCTCGCACACAACCATCAGGTATACAACAACTGTCAGTAAAACTCGGAATTGCATTGGATTCATTGAACGTTTGATCCCTGACGCTGAACGCACGAAAAGTCAAAACAGTGCATTCTGAACGGCAATGTACGGTAGGGCCTTCTACGCGTTAACATCAATGGTTTGCAGAGCTCTGTCCTTCTCAACTACAGATTTTACGTCCTCAATACACCATTCATGACATTTTCGCGCGTTTATAACGTGTTGTCGACCCGTCCTCAACATGTACAGCGCCTCCTCGCCACGCGTACTCCTGCTGGATCGCTTATTACTGGGCGACTGCTTTCTTGACATAAAAAGGGCGCTCTTACCGTCTGGAGAACACCCTCAATATCCCACTATGCTAGCTTACTGCCACGATAATCTTCCAACCGACCGCAAAGTCACCCATAATTGCGAGGCCCCAGACCCACGACCTGCGACGGCCGAGCTACTCAACGCTTTAAAGTATCGCATATACTCTAGACATAAATCCTCGCAGTCGTTAGTAGACCAGTTCAAAGCGATATCTCAAGAGCTGGATTTCCCTTCGGAGAGTGAGATTCTCACATTCAGCGTAACATATTCAGACATGGAGGTGTGGTTTCTATTTCTCTGTTCCATAACTGTTGAATATATCAAGTTTGATATTCCAGTCTGTGAAGGAAATGGTCGACTTCTATACGAGGGAAAGGTGAGGACCGTCCGTATGGTTGACTGTAAACTCTCAGTCGATTACCAGTGAGCTGATATTTCTTACCGTCCGTCCTGCAGGGTTATCGAGCCCTTCGACATTCTATGGATGTTCACACGTGGGAGCGCGTTCCTTGACATTGAAGGTGGGCGGCACGCTTGCTTCCGCCATTCCTTACTCAGAACTCTTCCCTGTTGCAGAACCATGGACGAAATCCACAATCCGTCTCACCATCCGTGAAGGAGAACCGATTTTAATTCCTGCTGGTGCATACCGTCACTACACCCTCAACGTCAACCCTGGAAGTGACATCCGAATGTGGGGGATGTACAAGGCGAGTTTTGAGATCCTGATAATAACGAAAAACGACGGGAGTACTGATCGTCATCGATTCATCCTTTCAGACATCGGATAAAGCAGTCTTAAAGGCTGATTTACCGCCGTTGATTTTCGGTGAAGAGGCCGAGCAGCATCCAGTCCGAAAAGCCTACCTAGAAAGCATCATACCATGAATTGTGTGTATACACAACCATCGATAATTTATTGTAGAAACTTCCAGACAATGTATACTCTTTGTCAACAACAACGCGTCCTGATAACCTCTTAAGTGAAATATTGATGGCCTGCAGCGAGTGACCGCTCACAATTTTCGAACTCCGTATCTGCAGCCAAAACGTCCCTTCATTTCTTGGCCCACGCAACAAAAGCCGTATTAGTGAGATGATAATCTCCCACCATGTCGTCCATCGGCGCCGCCTCGCCATTATAACCCAGAAACTCAAGCTCCGCGCGTTCAAAAACGGTCTTCATATCGGTTTCGTCCAGGCCGTGTAGTTCTTTAATAATACGGGCTATCTTTTCGTCGTAATCTTTACCAGAGTCTTTATCTTTGATCCAGTCCATGACGAGAAGGTAGCCGCCCGGCTTAAGATAGGCCGCTAGTGTCTTGGTGGTGGCCTCGATTGAGGGTAAATGATGGTACACCATACAGCTCTGAGGTTGCGTGAGCAAACCATCGAAATCACGAATGACGAGACAAACTCACGAATATCACATCGAATTTCCTTCCTCCCAGCGATGATCCATCTTCATTGAGGTCAACGCGCACAGCAGAGATTTCTCTGCCTTCGACATCTTGCAGCACCCATCGTTCCATGTTACGGTTAAACTCCTCGACCATACCCGAGCTGACGTCGACACCAAGGATAGATTTGACGTGGGGAAAGACAAGACTAGCGTTGAAACCGTTCCCACAACCGAAGTCCATGACTTCTGAAGTCTCCTTATTAAACGGAGCAACTTTGAGGACATGGGGAAGGAGTCTAGAGTAGAATTGATAACAGAGCGAGAGCATCAAAGAAAAAGATTTGGGCTTACTTTTTCCAGATATTCATCCCGGCTATACCCCAAGGCGTCTGGTCGAGGTCTTTGGCGTAGCGATCCCAATGTTCGACATTGGCAGAGTAGAGCTTTGTGTCATTAGATTGCGACATTTATGAGATGTTTGATAATGATAGAGAGAATCGTTGAGAATCTCAGCTTTTATAGGTTGGTGAGCCATCCCTAACTGTGGCGGTCGTTCGAGAACCGAGATCAGCTTATATAAGCTGGCGGCTACACTGTCAACAAAAGGCCTATTAAATGTAAGCAAGTTTACGCATATACGACTCACAGGCCTCGAGCCTGAGTCCGTCCAGTTTTTCCTTTTATCCGTCAAGACCTCCACGCCTCAAGGTGCTCATCCTCAGGCTTCCTAGGATGCTGGAGATCCAGACTTCCAATTTTATTGGCAATTCTTGTACCGAATTTTCGGCAAGATTCCAGTGTCAATGCCAAATTCTTCTGCAGTTCGTATCTGGAGTTTTGCAAGCGTCACGGAGTCAAGCTAGTCGAGTCCAAGTCCTGATTGAGAGAAGAGGACTTATCAAGCGTCTTCGGTACGTTTGAGCTGTCGAAGCTTCTCATCCATCACATCTTGGACCTCGATATTCCGATATTCGGAACAAGTCTTTGGTGATCCGGATCCCACAGGGTAGTCCGAACAAAAGAAGGCTAGGGAAGACCTGGATAGGAATTGATCTTTCCTCCAGATTCACCTGCACCTTCGGCCTTCACGCTTTGTTTCATCCAGGGACAATACTCAAGTTCATGCACGAAGGAAACATTCGCAATAAACGACATCACCGAGCTCCCCACTCGGGTACACAGCTTGCGATCGTCTACTTGAGGAATCGTTCGCCCGACATACAAGTAGA
The DNA here is from genome assembly GCA_014904975.1 of Marasmius fiardii PR-910. NCBI lineage: Eukaryota > Fungi > Basidiomycota > Agaricomycetes > Agaricales > Marasmiaceae > Marasmius > Marasmius fiardii. Next base: position 39,878 of record MU127975.1, on the reverse strand, counting down.
TTCAACTTCGACAATCGCTCTATACCAACTTCTCTCGCTCAAACACTGTGCACTTGATCTTCTCTCTCTCCGAACCAATAGGTCACACTTTTCTCATTCATTCAGCTCCGCTCATTACCCAGTTAAGCGGCTCAATTTCTCTCAGTGTTCGTATTCGTGTCATGATATTGATATAGTCCTGTAACCCTACCAACCCGAACGCTCGGGGAATCGGATCCCCAGCTCAGCTCGCCTTTTTCAGTCCCCCATCTGTCTTCAATAGTCGTGATACCGAGAAATGTAAAAGATGTTCGTTTCTCTTTTGACTCGTCAAATGACCCACACTGTCGTCATATGCATTCTGAACTTAAAGTAAGGTTCTCTCCCCTAGTCTATTGGCTATGCCGATTCTCTCCGATTACTGAATCTGCTTGCACTCTAACTGCGCCGTTCCTAACTGTTTTTAAGAAACCGTGGGTTCCACCTCGGCACTTTTGTGTCTGAATCCCAGCATGAAAGCTCTTTGGCACCTCGCCCCCTTTGACTCGGAGTACTTATACGAAAGAAACTCAGCCAGATCAGAGGGTGATTGAGAAGCTTTTGAAAACTCAAACACAGTCATGTTACCCTTTCCCTTGCCTGATTTATACCTGTATAGATACCTGTATAGATGCGAATAGATGGAAAGCAATTACCATAATACATGATATTATGATGCAAAGCTGCAAAGCCCTTAGCGCAGACGTCGGCGGTGGACGGATAAGGTTAAGAGACCCTGTTCGAGGGCTGCAGGAAAGCGCAAAAGTAAGAACCTTCGTCGACATCTCGAATCATCGTCCGATCATCTGAGGTATGGTGGTGAATACCTACAAGGCACATCGGTTACATCACACGATCGAGTTGGAAGAGCAAACGACAATAATATACAATTGATTGGTTTTTCGACGAACTACTCTGGAACTACCCGGGTCAATAATGTGAGTAATGGGAAGCCTATAAGTACAGGTGATTGTGCAAGAAAAGGCAATTCCGGTATTATTTGTTTATACGGTAATTTACTTAGGCACTTGCGTTGGACTATATGCATGTTTAGCATGAGGCAGTGTGATACGTTAGAAGATACATACACTGGTATCAGACACGATGGAAGCTTTGGGGGGAGAAGAAGAGACGGCATTTGAGGTCCGAGCAATGCTAGCGAGGTCAACTGGAAGTTCGGCTATAAGCAAGCTACTTTATGATCCGTCATAACGTGGCCACTTACTCTGACCCTTTTTGAAAGCATGCTTCCTGAATTGTTTCGCAGCTTCGAGCTCTTCCTCAGTCATGGATGAGCTTGGGCTTAAAGGAGCAGCCTTGTCCGCGACTGACAATATGATGAGAAGAGTGACGATGATGATAGAGTTGTTGAACAGTAGACGTACCATCGCTAGACCTATCATCCTCTTCGCGTACTTCGTCTCCCAAAGCAGCGTACTCGTGTTCCCATTCATCCTCAAGACGGCCCCAGTTGTGGGCACCCCCGCCATCCTTGCGCAAAGATTTCTCGAGACCAGATTTGGAGAGAGAACGATCTCGATTAACAGCGCGAGGGAAAGCAGAACGTTCAGTTCGAGTCATGATGAAGATCCAAGAAGTGAAGAAGAAGGGAGGTTACAAGAAGGAAAAAAGAGCTCGGTGGGTAAATCGCGATACGGTAGTGGTGGTGGTAAGTGAAGAGTTGTGGAGGTAACTGATTCCGCTTTATATAGCCTGGCTTCGCCCCTTTCCGGGAAAGTGGGGTGTCGTGTGACATGGCGCATTATTGTGTATTATATGTCCCATTTTTGGGCAAAGGTTTAGATTTGTCGAGTTCTTCACAAATCAATCGTCCTCGTCATTTCGTTCCCTCAAAGCAACCTATATTCTGTTCTGGAACTCGGATTCCCCGGTTTTGTCCTTCGTATTTGTTTCTAAGATAACGGAAGAAGGAGATAAAGGACTGCACTAGACCTTTACGACCTTTATATCCTCAGCGCTGTACTAGACCAGTCTGTCGTTTGTCTAGAACGATTCAACGAAGACATGTTATCAAAGCACCATGGAACCACGCCCAAAACTGAAAAAATGTGGGGAAACGTGGGAAATATTTGATCATATCACGTGCCTGGTCCGTGCTCAAATAGTGACGAGATCAGCGACAGCCGAGTTGACAGCATGATGGGCATCAACGACGAGAGTGTTCTGCTACTTAGCGCTAGCGCTCATCATCCACTCCTATTATCATGTCGGAACTTCAGTCCGCACTCAGAATCCTCTTACGAGATACCGATGAAATCATTACACTCATTGAAGCTTTCAACGTCTCCGAACATCCGACATCGGCGGGCGAAGAGGGTTCTCCCTCCAGCCCTGGTCTAGAAACTTTAGGGGATTTGCGGAACAGAAGAGCACTCGCTGTGGTGGTGCACAAGGAACCGGGAAGCAACCGGGAGGAAGGAAGGTGATTACTTGGTCGTGGTCGTGCGACTCACTCGCATCATGACTGGTTTGCTGACATCCGCCCAGTTTATTTATCTTGAAACCGAAACGTCTTTCTAACGGCTATCCTGATGAACTCGAAATCCGCCACGTCTTTCCGATATGCGGAGATTTTACAATTTCCGTGGCCCAAATGAAGCGGCAGGAGTCCATTGACTTACGTTCGTCAACACGTTCACATTCCTCGACTCGATCGATATCCGCAGCACGGAATCAACAGGATTCTGGTATATTCTTCTCGGGATATCACATAGATGTTACTGATCTTTTCTAGGCCTCAAATTAATCGTTAACCCCGGTTTGAGCGCCAGCGAAACGCTCAGTTTTTTTACGTACGACGTTCAAGGATTGCAATCGGTACTAGCCGAGTACAGGCGATTGAAGGCTGCCTCTGGTGTGTCACATTTTCACTGTGAGCGATGTAACAATCACTTATCGTTTTTCCGAACACAGAAGATACCCTTCCAGTCTCTCCGACTCAGACCTTTTCATGGTTGGCGACGTACACATCGCGATCAATTAGTATACCCACATGTTCGTGCCAAGTCTCCCCTTCTCGCGTTTTCATTCGATTGAACCCTTATTTCAGTATCTACTATACCCCTGGATCTTCGCTTAGAACTTTTACCTCTACATACTCGTCTATCGGATGCCAGTGCAGGAATCGCAGGAGACGATTCCGACGACCTTTTGTATATTCGTGAAGAGTGGGTAAGAACACGGGCGAGAGAGGGCTGTCGAAAAGGTCGCGTAAAGTTGAAGTAGGCGCATACCTCACCCCCCGCGGACGCATATTGATTTACTCTCATAGGGTTCGGATAGGTACCTTCAACGTCAACGGGAAGATGCCTTCCCAGGATCTGGCTACGTGGGTCAATGGTCGCAGTGTTTCTTCAAAATACAGCGACCGTGGAGGCTCCACACTCCCGCCTGTGAAGGAGGTTTCTCCTCTATCAATCGGTGATCTTGATAAGAATCCCCTGGACGAAGCTAACGATCGCAATCGTGAGTTGGGTATCTTTACCCAGCCTGAAACTTAAGCAGAGATAAATCAGGGGCTTCTTCACCTACCACTACCGTCGAGTCCGAAAGCAGCACACTCAATGAACATCCTAACCCACCAACTGACGCAGGAAGCACACCAGGTATTGATGCGAGCGCTTTAGACGACCCCGATGTGATGGTTTTTGGCTTTCAAGAGCTTGATCTATCCACGGAAGCTCTCATATACTCAACCAGCACAACGAGAGAAGACGCGTGGTGTATGGCTATCTTCGCCGCTTTGGGAGAGAAAGGCGAACTATATGAGAAGGTAAGTACCGATCTTGTCTCATACTGATGGTCCTTCGGACTTATGACTGTTCTCGTCGGTAATTATAGCTGGCATCCAAACAGCTCGTGGGCATGCTAATCGTGATCGTAGTCAAGTCGTCATTGAGAAGCTGTTTCTCCAACATCATGACTTCCTCGGCTGGTGTCGGGATAATGGGTATCATGGTGTGTATCATGTATGTACTTCAAGGGTATCCCAGAGTTGACTGTTCTTCAGGGCAATAAAGGTGGTACTGCAATTCGACTCACGTTTACCCCACCTCCATCCGGTACGCTCCACTCGGAAAACAACAGCGGCACTTCATCGGAGGATGCGCACAAAAACCCAATTCATCATATCGTTTCCGAAACCCGGAAAAAAGTATCAGAAAGCCTCCGTCACGTTGAAAGTCACTCCGAGAAATCTGTAGTGTCCGGATCGACAGATGACCATGACGTCATGGCTCCAGGTCCCACTACACTGACATTTGTATGTTCACATTTGGCAGCGTTCGATGAAATGGTGGATAAACGAAATTCGGATTATCAAGATCTGACGAAGAGATTATTGTTTTTGGAGACCTTGCCTTCTAATGCAGAAGCGGAGAACATTCCTCATGGTCCGGGAGTCAGGGCACCGACAAGGTCAGCAAGTACTGGTAGCGGGGTGTCTTTCGATGGCAACGCCAATGTTGTACCAGCTCGGCGTTCGACACAATATTCACCTAATGCTGCGACCACACCGACCTTGGAAAGGTATAATGTTTTTGAGACTGACGTTTTATTCTGGATGGTAAGAACTCTCTTACTTCCTTAAGTTACATATGGTTGACCTATGTTCCTCAGGGTGGTGAGTGGAACTCGATTGAAGTTGCCTTGCGTGGGCGTGGCCCAGTGCTATCGGATGTTAATCGCGGTTCTAGATTTAAACTACCGGATAGACCTACCCGATTCAGATGTAAGGGCTGTACTTGCCTCTGAGCATTGGGATAACAAGTTCGATGCTTTGCTAAAGTACGATCAGGTGAAGCATCCTTTAATTTCAGTTATGTGTTCTTAATATCTATATGTTACTTTTTCCGCCAGTTGAAACACTCGATACAGAACAAGAAAGCGTTTGATGTGTTCTCGGAGCATCCTATTACACACCTTCCGTAAGTTTTTTGATGACTTTGGACCCTCGGAATCACCGTGACATGTCCACCAGAACATACCGATTCAGTGGCGGAATCGTAGCGGACGGGTTGGGGTACGATACCAAGTGCGGCTTTTTATCTCTTCACTTGATTTCTTATTGACGGACCTTTCGTAGACGCAAGCCGGCATGGACGGACCGTGTCCTTTATGCACATTCCCCACTTACGAGTTCCATCCACCAACTGTCATATTCTGGTCATCAAGAAATAACCTTGAGCGATCATAAGCCGGTCTCTGCAGATTTTGGCGTCGATGTGAGTTTACCTTATTAAATAGATGAATCTCGTTTTGAAACGGGTGACAAGGTTGATATTTATGACGAGAACGATCTCTCCGGGACGGCGAGGCATCTATTTAGACAGCTGCGCGGAATGGAAGAGAACCAGTCAAGAGTAAAGACGGAATTAAGTCACACGACAATCGAGATTGGTGAAATCAGGTTTGTCCACTCCCTGAGTGCTATTCCGCTTCACTAATGTGCTTTGTCAAGTTATCGACAGCTGGTCAAACGGACGTTTACGATACATAACACGGGCAAGGTAGGGTTGGAAATAGTCTCGCGTGTCCTTGGATCCGTTTGTTCAATGGTTTCTTCTACTTAGGTTGCTTCCGCCTTTCGATTTGTACCCATTGATGTGGGCAGCGAACTCCGTAAAAGCCTTTTTCGCGAGAAGCCGTCACTGTGTCACTCATCAATTTCACATCTCGTTGTGTAGATCCCAAGTGGTTGAATGTGTCACCGGTAACGGTACGGCGTAGCTCACAGCTGTCCTCGTGTCTCAAGTTAAGACTCTTTCAGGGCTTACTACTTCCCAACGAGGTGGCGGAAATCATTCTTTCCGTATTTGTTGATGACCGGACCGCGTCCAAGCTCAATCTAGGCCCAAAGAACTTGGATTGTACGCTCATAATGCATACATTACTCGGGAAGGACCATTTTATCACGATATCTGGACAATACCGTGAGCAAATCGCGCAGTATTGTGTGATCGATCACAAAAGCTTTCCATTGACCCTGACTACCTTCCACAGAATATACCTGTTTTGCAAACAAACTCTCTAGATTGACCAGACTTCCCGGCCCAATTCGTTCATTGGCAGGACCTCAGGACCTTTTGCATGAAGATCGGGCTATCAATGCCCCTCGAGAGATAATGCGTCTGGTTAATTGGATGATGACAGATGGTAGTCATGCCGTGGTAAGTGCCAGTTTGAGTACTTGCTCCGTCACTGATTGGGCTGAATGTGAACTCTTCCAGGAGGATATCTTTGTATTGGACGCCGATGAACACATCGAACACCAAATCAGAGAGGTTAATTCCGCCGTTAAGCCTTTCGCCTGTTGACTGAATCGAACTACGCTCCTTCGTGTAGTCGTTGGATACCGGCAACGAGTTTCCATTTCCGACTGAGCAGAAGGATAGCGCGACTCTTATTGCTTTTGGAGAAACCCTCTTCCGACTGTTATCGTCCTTACCTGAGGGAATCATCCCAGAGGCTCTACACAGTCGATGCGGGCAAGTAACCAGTCGAGATGAGGCCTTTGAGGTGAGATTTCCCCAGGGCTCAGGTATCCGCATGTTGACACTTTCCCTAGATTCTGGATGCTCTGTCGCCTGCGGCTGTCAATGTAAGATGCCTGGAGAAAAAGGAAAAATGATGTCATGCTAATAACTCGGGGCCTTAGGTCTGGATATCGGTGACAGCCTTTCTTCATTTCATCGTTCAGTCTTCCTCCCAGCCAGATCTGAGGGCGGAGAGGATCGGTAAGTTGGATGTTATTGCTTCGATAATCCATAATTGACGTATTGTTCCAGCTTCACGATTCGCACCAATACTCTTTCGCGATGGTTATGAAGCGTCGTTATCGATATCACCATTGATGACTCATCGTTTCCTACTTCATTTTATCCAATAAGCTGGATTTATCAGTACTTCATACGACACTAAATATCGCTTTGATTTCACTTCTAACTATCATGTGCGCTAAGCAAACATCTTCTTGAAGGCCTTCTTTTCTTTCTCTCGCTTTTCTTTCTTGCGTTGCTTCACTTTGGCGAGCTCTCCTGCTATGGCTTGGTCTTCGGGAACGAGTTTGCTTGCTTGGGTCAAGTCCTTCTCGGCGGCGTCGTCATCTTTGGTGATGACGTGGGCTAGAGCTCGACGGTAGAGTGCTTTCGCTGAGTTGGACAATAAGTATATCGAGGAAAATTGGTTTGCAGACGAACTCACCCTTGTCAGAATCGCTAAGCTCCAAAAAATCGAGGGCGCGTGTAGCGCTCTTGATCGCTATGTCGGCATTATGCGAGTCAGGAGGTTGAATGCGTATGCTTGCCAACGCAGAGTTAAGTAGCAAAGGAGCAAGTAACGTTTTATATGATTGCTTCAACTCTTCGGAGGCATCTTCAGGCAAGTTGTGGTGAACATCCAGGTAACGGATGGATTCTGTATCGGTTAAGCGTTGACTGAGCGAATGATCGAAAAAGCAATTCGACATGAACATACTTTGGTATTTCGACAATGCGAGGTCCGGTTTACCCTCCTTGAATAACTTATTCCCGATTTCTCGTATTTTGGTTGCGATTTCAAGGGCGACCTCCGGTTTGGCGATATCGTGGTCATCATCGTCTGGGTAGTCTTCGTACGGGTCACCGTCAGTGCCGGTAGGCTCAGCGGTCAGCGATGGATCGTCCGGTGAGAGGACACCACAGTCGTCGATGATGATCGGTTGAGCCGGAGTGTCTCCACCGCTCGTGGGGAAGTTCTCAATTTGACGAACTAAGGAATTGAAAAGAAATTTTCCGTTTAGCATGGTCGGGTTTCTCGAAAGATCGTACACTTTGGTAGTCCTTACCGATAGATTTTCCTTTGATTACTTCTCCGAAAACAACGTGTTTCCCGTCGAGATGGGGCGTAGGAACTGTGGTGATGAAGAACTGGGAACCGTTTGTGTTTGGACCGGCATTGGCCATCGAAAGTAAAAACGGCTTGGTGTGCTTCTCGGGAAACGCTTCGTCCTCGAATTTCTCTCCGTAAATTGATTCGCCCCCAGTTCCTGACCGACGATAACGCGTCAGATCGTGTATATGAGAGAATATTCTTTTCCATTCGCACCATTTCCAGCGGTGAAATCACCACCCTGACACATGAACCTATCAACCGATTCCAATCGCGCTCCAGAAAAACCGATTCCTCCAAACTTGATTAAGGGCGATAGAAATACTTACGACTTGATTACACGATGGAAACCGGACCCCTTATAGTGAAGAGGCTTTCCTGAGTTGCCTATCCCTTTTTCACCCGTACATAACGCGCCTTTAGATGAAATTCGTTCAGTGAGCTGCATTGACCATGAATTCAAAGGGAGATATGTAAACTCATGACTCACGGAAGTTTTCAGCTGTTTTGGGCACGAGGTCTGAGTAGAGCGAGAAAATGATTCTACCAACAGGGTTTCCACCTATCGATATGTCGAAAAACGTTATAGGACGTTCCGAGGAAGACATGACTGGGTTTCTTGGGGATCAGGACGGCAAAATAAAGAGTGATTTACGTAATGACACTGCCACTTGCGAGATTCGCGAACTTTCCAGAATTTTCCATCACACGTGTTTACTGCAAAAAATGGCTTTGTCGACATCTCAGAAAGAGACTACATGGCTATGGCCAACGTGGGGATCGAACCCAAGACCTTCGCGTAATATATCTGAATATATTAGCACGACGCTCTAACCAACTGAGCTAGTCGGCCATTAAGAGGAGCAAAGTTGAACTATCTATCTAGTCAAAATACAGCTCGTAAATCTACAACACAATATTATCGGGTACTTTCCCTCTCAGTACTTTTCCTATACGTGAGACAGCTTGATATCCTTTTTGCCTGGGACCGACACATATCCCATACTCTACGGCAATTAGGATGAATCCAACTACCAATGCCACAAGTGCAGCAAGGACAAGCCAAGTCACGTTACCCCACTCTGTGTGGACTTTCAGCTTGCTCAACTCCTTGGCTACGAAGCCGAAAAGGTGCCATATCGACGATCCATGCGACAAGAGTGACTACCATCGCTAGGCCTTAAGGACGATCAGATCAGATGCATTGGATTGGCGTTCGGACTAGGACCCACCAAGAAAGACTGCCATCAAGACTGTCCCGAAATCAAAAAGCTGCGTAACAAAAGTCCCAGATAATATCGAAAGCCCTCAGAGACCAGCAGCTGCAGTAAAGAATCGGTTTTGAGAGTCGAGACATTGGAATTGTGAACTTACCTAGAGGATGAAGTATCATTACTTTTGACGAGGATTCCAAACGCTCTGATGTTGCATTGATTGTGGTTGAAGTATCACTGGTAGAGCTGCCGAAGCACACCCGGATGTCGAACAAAACTCACTTTATTCCCAACGTCCACAAATCAAGATCTTGATATCCAATGCTCGCGTTTGAGTGTGTATACCCGAAAGTTCCGAAGCGTATTGTGGTCGAGTTGAAAGTTTTGGTGCCAGCCTCCATGAAGAATACGTTGTCCCAGTAAGGCGAGGAAATGCACACCTGTGTATCAAATGAGGGACGGAAACTAAGGCAGCCGGAGCGGCTCACTATCAGAAGCAGAACCGTCGCAATAAGACAGAAGGCAATTGCGGGGATATCCTTGCCAGGCGCATGAAGATGTGTGAAGTAGAGGCGTCCACGTTTAAGTGACTGGGGATGCATACTTTATTAACTTCCTAGAAATAACATCGTGTATCCATCTACGCACCGCCCTGAGCAGAGTATATTCCCCTTCATTTGTCGGTAGAAAGCTGTTAAATCATGGATCACTGTTCAACTTGAACGCGTGTGTGGCAAATACCTGCCAGAGGCTGGTGAGTGGAATCAGAGTTACTAATCGAGTTCAGGAATGAACTAGGCATGCAAACACACTTTTCAACATTTACCGACGAGTAGCATCAGTAGTGAGTGGTCCAAGCTGGGATTGGCGGCCCTTCACCATCGTCCTTGAAGTCGGGGGACTCGGATTAAGGGATGAGACAGGTAAGTTTTGACGTTGCGCAGTCGATGTGATTATGTGAGTTTTGGTATACACCACTATTACACAGTCGATCCCAGTCTTGCAGCCTGCAACTTGGACTCCAATCAAATGGATAGAACGCCGATGCCGGACAATTTTTAGAAAGTGCACCTCCACTTCGACCGGAAGGAGCACCCGAAGTACGTCAAATCGGACGAACGACTTCAAGAGGTCGCCGGCTCTCGTCCACCACATCCATATGCTGAACCTCAACCCAGACGCCGATCTCTTTTTGAAGACAGGCACAGGAGACAGTGGAGGCTTCGTGAGAACTGACACGCCCTTACGCACCTGTCCAAAAACGCATCGTCACACATGGCTTTATCCCGTGCCGCCCCTGGTGATAAACAAAGTGTTTCGTTGCTTTGTCACTACGAAATCTGATCATGTCGGGCAAAACACTGGGACACCGAAAAAAAAATTTGATTTCAAGATGATGATTGAACAGATGGAGAAAGAGTATGAGTACCCGGACTTGAAACAGGCAATGCTGGACTTGCAGGAAAAGCAATTCAGTGACCCCATTCGCCGACCGTACGTCCCTTTTTTACCTAGCATGTCGGCGATAATCTTACAACTCCGAAGACCACTCGTGGCCGACCTTACACCACCGGAATGGGTGGGTTTCATTGGTCGTGGCGTTGACCTGAACAGGCGTCTTGCGTTCTAATCTTGGTATATGGCTCGTCTACTACTAGTTCGGAATATCAGTAAAGATTGCCATCATCAGAAAGTACATCGGGGGATCAGTAATGAGTAAGTGATTTAGTCATGGGTAAACGAAATGGTAACCGAAAGAACGATAACGGTAGATAATAAGAAAAAAAAACTCATAAAGATATCATTTGCACATACAATAACAGAGCATGTCGACAACTTCGAACGAACGAATAAAACTTGGAGACGATATACTATAGGTACAAGCAGAAGCGAGGGGAAAGTTCACCGGCATAGATCGTTAGTGACGGACACGTTTCCTACGAACCTGGAAGACAGGTTCAGATGGGGACTCAGCCACATCTGCATCCTCTCTCCCATCTTCGGATGGCTGGGCGTCATCCTCAGTCTCCTCATCCCCGTCTGTCCTCGCTCTTTTGCGAGGATTGTTCAGTGGCTTAGTTGGTGTTACAAAGCCATTTTGGGAAAGAACTGAAAGAGGATTTTCGGCCTCTGAGACCTGGGGAGGGGGAGCATTCTCACCGTCCGATAAAGAGGCATTGTGAGCAGAATTTTCCTCTTGATCAACCGCAAATTGTTCCTTCTGGGGGGACGAATTCTTAGAGTTACGAACGCGTCTCGGTCGAGGCTTGGGGGTGACAGGTTCGTCGTGTTCTGATTCTTGGCCGTTCTGTTCCACGTCCTCCAACGGATATTTGGGTCGAGATCTGGTGGCCCTCTGAGGGCGAGGTCTAGGACGAGGAGGTTCCGGAATAAGTGCGTCTGAGGCGGCGGCGGCGTCGTCCTCTGCAATCAGACGTTCCACTTCACTTTCCTCTCCATCTGTAGACCCTTCACCGGCCACTTTCTTTTTCTTCCGTCCTTTACCAGGAGCTAAAATATGAATTAGTTGGTCGTACGGGGTGGAAGAAGATGGAAACCTACGTTTATCTTTAGCCAGAACAGTCCCGAGGCGCTTTTCGTACGCTCTGTACGGTTCCCAAGCTTTTGTCGTACCAGGTTCAACTTTATGTTGAGCAAAAACTTGTTCGAGATGTGCTTTTCTGTTGGGTTGCGTGAGTATTATTGTCAAGTAAGCGACTGAAGTCTTGACACTCACATTTTCAAAGCGTCACGACTCTCTACTGAGCCAACAAGAGGAACAAGTGTCCGGAAAAATAGAAGGGAGTTCTTTAATGCTTTCTTGTCGTTGGTTGTTAGATGTGTCCCTAGCTGATCAGCAATCCATGTCAACAAGTTGGTCTGAACTTGAACAACGTATTGGGGATCCAGTCGGCGGACGATCGACAGCTGGCTTCCCCGAATAACAAAACACGTTGCTAGTGCTTTAGCAAGGGCAACAACATCTGTTTCATCTGGAGAACGGGTCGAAATGGCGATGTTGAAAGCCTGCCAAAGGAGTCCGTAAGCGGGGGACAGGTAAGTGCAAGAAGAAGCATACCTCTTTCATAGCTTGAGTTATCACAAGGACGACAGTATCCCCCTCTTCATTCATCATGCCTTCCTCCTTAAGCGCCTCAATGACAACCTTAACGCAGGCGTCGTATGCAGCACCTAGTCGGCCAAAATGCGCTAATAGAGTTGCACCGTGTCGTACGTGTATGGCTCCGCATCGTACTGCACGTAGGAAGGTGGAGATCACATCAACGAAGAGGTATTCCTGTTCAAGGCGCGATCGGGAAGTCTCGTCTGACAAAAACCGATCAGACGATAGGATCATTATCGAGGAACAACGACATACCCTCATCTGTCGTCTCTGGCAGCTTGAGCTTACGAGCCTTCTTCTTGACCTCCCCCGTGCCAGCCGCGTCACCGCCTTCGGTCTCGTCATCACCAGACTCATCTTCCTCCGCATCAGGTTCTTCAACCTCTTCCAAGGAGTCTGCATAACGCTCGACCTCTGCTTGTACATAACCGGCGCATCGCCACTGCACTTCATCATCCATGTTTAGAGCCACGGGGCCCGTTGAAAGTGGTAGAACCGTTCCATCTGCGGCAAATGTCTCAGAGGCGGCAAATAGAACATGCAAGTCCACCAGATTCTTGAATGCCTAGTGTGTGGGTGTCAAGGCACGTCCATTCAACGAAATCAGTTCCACTTACTGCCCTCTTGACAGCATCAGAAACGCCATTGCCGACTTCTTGCGTACCAACTGCAAATTCGGTCAACCTCTCCAAGAGGGTTTCGCGTTGACTTAAAAAGACTTCCTGATATTTCTGTTCTTCTGAAGTGGGCTCGAGGTTGGAAGTAAGCATTCTACTCTTCCACATCAGATGCAGCGTTAGGACTTGAAGTGCTTGCTCTATCATCTTTGGAAGGTATTTCGCATCACGGACGTCTGAGTAAAAAGCCAAAGTGAACTCACCTCCTCTTCGCCCCCAACACCCATATTTCCCCTCTCGGCGATTGCGTTTAATATATTCCAGACACTGTTTTGCTTTCCACCGTCACTTTCCTCTATCCAAGACGTCAGATCTCTACTTCCGATCAACATCCGTATTCTCAGAACCACCGAAGTCAGCGTTAACACTTCATCTTCGGTGAAATGGGTGAACTCGATGTCTCTATCACGTGTGGATGTGGAAGGATCGCCACCTTTTGAGGGTGACCCCGGTGGTGAAGGAACAGCGGTGACGGCATCTCGAAGGGAAGTGGCCAGTTCATCCTCCAGTTCCACAAGTTGTTCGGCGTTCGTGTTGGAAAGCGAAGTGTTGGAAATCAAATAAAGCATGGCATGGACAGCGGCAGTAAGGACGAAAGGGGATGTATGAGTCAGGAATTGCTTAGAGATGTCTGACCAAAGCGAAGCATAGGCCTGTGGGGAAGTTGGAGAAGCACGCTCTGCAAAAGACATTTCTGTCACTTACACTGGTCTCCCTCATTTCAAGATAGACCTCCAGATTCATCAGGGTAGGCAGTGTGAGGACGTCAGCAATCCTGTGTTCGTCCGTCTGATATTTCATGAATAGGGTTGGGAGCGCTTTAATTAGTGCTTGCGTTATAGGCTCTGCACTAGAGTCGTCCTAAGGCCATAGTCAGATCTGTAATTACCATCCTTAAACACGACTCACCTCTTTTCTCGACTTTCGTATCGAAGCGACAAGGATTTCTAGCAAAACACCCTCCTCAACTTCACTTAACCTCCAAGCATCGTGAACTCGCCCAACACTTTCTGTATCGTCGTCGTCGTCATCATTCTCGTCGTCCTCGCGAGCTTCATCCTCATTTTCGTTTTCGTTATCATTCTTGGTGTTCCGCCTCTTCATACGACGTTTGGACCCAACTAGTGACGCTTTGCCTCCTTTGCCAGTTCTTTGCTTAGATCTTCTCGCCGCAGTCGCACTTGCGACGATACCGTTTTCGGACCCTGACGCACTGTGATCCAAGACCAACATGTCCAGAATTCCCTCCCAATCTCTCACAATATCCAATTCATCCCACACCGCTTCGACTGCCAACGTTGTTCTCCCTTTTACGACTATGTCCTGAGGGGTACGCGAAGTCGCGCCACCCGCGGGTGCCGCACCTCCAGCGGTGGTACCTTCAGCTTTCTTGCCCCCAATCACCGCAGTAGCAGTTGCCAGAGTTGCAGCTGCACCACCGTGTTCACGTGTCGCACTGGAGTCAGTATCACCATCCTTATGTTGTCTGGCCTCGTCCTCATCCTCCGGTTCATCCTCATCCTCGTCTTCATCTCCATTGCCCTCTCCTCTCCGCTCACGATCAAGCATCCTCCCCCACTTGACTAATAAAGAGGCCAGTCCTTTGATTCCGAGTTTCCCTTCATCAACTTCCTCGTCTTCAGCAACGGTAGTTGCACCTTTGCCTTTCCTAAGAGAAATTCCGCCACGACCACGACCACGACCACGACCTCTGCCCCTGCTGGATGCAGCGATCTGAGCGTGAGTTTCGACGTCAATTTCTCCCCTTTTCGCTTCCACCCACTCTTCCCACACACCTCCAACAAATCTGCCCACTCCCTTTCGAACGCGAGATTCATCAGAATAAACCATAGTTCCGAGACGGTTACGGTCGGCGTCAGAAAGTAGTCCTAAGGAACGGAGAGTTGTAAGTCATGGAATGAATCCACGAGCGAATAACGCACCAAGTTCATCGACACAGTCTAACACACCCATCACTGCAACTCGAACACCGACATCAACGTCAAACCTGGCAATTTCCAACAGCCGACTTAGGAATCTCGTTGAGAAATGTGTCAACGCTGAGAGTGCCACACCGCCAGACTCTTTGGAACTGTTGATACTTTTCTTGCTCTTTCGATTCGTCTTTTTGTCAGGACCAATTCCGGCAGTCTCGTACACTGTCTGCAAAGCTTTTACTGCAGCCAACCTCACTTGGGCAGCAGAGTCCGACAAAACCCACCCGACGTACCGCAGATAATCAGAATTCACGGCGAAGTGGGAGGGAAGAATGGAGAAGAACGTTGAAAGTGATGAGATACACTCTGTTCGGATAAGTGGATCGAGGTCGCGATATCGGTGGATAAAAACGCTACAACAGAGTTAATTACCATGAATGGAAGCTGGAATAAAGACACACGCTACGCACCCGTCGACGAACTCTTTAATAAACTCCTCGATTTGGCTCTTTCTTCCCTTCACTTCTCGTTGCTTGGCATCCAGTTCTTTACCTTTGCCTTTAGTGCTCGGCGTCGTACCCGTCCGAGCTCGTTTCTTCTCTCCTTCCCTCATACGTCTGGTCACAACGATTCAGAATTTTTGAAAGCTTTCAACACTTGAGGACATACCCAACAACTTCGGCTTCTTTTTCGACCTCTTTTCCTACTTGACATAACCCGCTCTGCACTTCGAGAGCAATGACTGTCGCTGTATGCCTTATAGATCGAATTTGAGAGGAGGACATGGGAACAAGCCAGACCTGGGAATCATTTAGCAGACCAAATTCCACAATGAGGGAAACGACGCACCTCGAGAGTCTCAATTAGGGGAGTGGTATATAGAGAAGTGAGACTGGCTGCCGACGTTATCAGCCGGGTCATAAATTCAGATAAGTGTGCGCGGAAGTTGTATTTGATCTTCGTATTATGGAATGGGGGTGTCTTCGATGTCAAGGGGTAGGTCCCAGCGGGAGTTGTTGTCTGCAAGTGAATGAGATACAGACATATCCGTTGAAAGGAATTCGAAACAGACCTTCTTCAACTCCTCAACAATATCATCCAAACGGTCCACCACACCATCGTAGTCGACCGCTGTATCACCATCAATCGTGTCGTTGCACCCACAACACCTCATTACCATGTTCACCAACTCTGCTAATGCCGCGTTCGGACTCTGAGCTAACGACTCCAAAAAGTCCTCGGCAGTCGACTGAAGAGCCGCATTCGGGTTCATGATTGCATTGAATAAAGGGTTGTCTGCTTTGATGTTGGTGAGCTTCTCAAACGTTTCTGGGTCAAAAGTGGTATCGGCATTGGCAGTCTGCTTGGGAGCTCTCGGTTTACGAGGTTTCCGTGTAGTTTCCGTGTTATCTTTCAGTCCCGTCACAGCTACTGCTCCTTTTCGAGGTCTCTTTGCAGGTGGCACCCCAACTGAAGCCTTATTCCGAGATTTTTTGACCCGTGGGGCTTCATCGCTTTCGTTCCCATCTTCATCGGGATCTGAATCGTCCAAACCAGCATGTTCATCTTGTTCATCAGGATCTCCGTCAGCTCCAGTACCCACACCTTCGTCGTCCGTGTCAGCGCGCTTGCGTTTCCGTCGTGTCTCTGGAACCTCTGTGACTGTGCGATCACAACGTCAGAGTCAGTTGAGGGCTCGAAAGAACGAAGAACCATAAAAATACCCGTAGTTAGCTTTTTCGTCGGTTTCCTTTCACGTTGTGACCGACGAGGGGCTGCTGAAGGGGAACTGGCTTCCATGGGTGGTGGTGGTAACTCGCGAAAACGCGTCTTCAACGCGAGCAATGAATTTGGCTTTGTTTGGATCACGTGAAATGACCCCTGTCGAGTCAGATTTTAGCGCGTGGCTCCGAACCTCCTCTGATCACGTATCGCGTCTCCAAGATATGTTATGGTTGTAGGGGATAGTGCTTATATTCTCGTCAACAACCAAGTACAAAGATCCAAGTTCACGATTATCATCTCCGCTTCCTGAATAATACTTCCCCCTTCGTATTCGCAAAACTGGTCGCCGCAAACCACTCAACCTCGGGGACGGCAACCCCTTCCTCATACTTGAGATCATAAGTCACCAAAGCATGAGCCACAAGTGCCTTCAACTCGATGGCAGCAAAAAACCGACCAGGACTAGGTTGGAGTCAATCGGGTTGCGAGTGATTAAACGGTGATAACTGAACATACCAAGCATGCTTTCCCATCCCAAAAGCCACGTATCCTGGTTCAGGCGTCATCATTTGATGCCGTACGCTCCTTCCCTCTTTTTCCCTGATAATATAAAAACGCAAGGGGTCGAAATGGGATGCATCTGGGTAGTTATTCTTGCGAACAGACCAGAAGTTTAGCGCTGGCTAGCGACCGTGGAACGGAGCGGACACCTACCTCGTCGAGATGTACAGGGAGTGCAGCGATTGCCACTGTGGATCCTGCAGGTATAACAGTTCCATCTGAAAGAGTGAAATCTACCAATGCCTTTCGGTTCAGTGTAACTAATCAAAACCAGTCGTGAATCACTGATATACATGCAGTTCAGAACAAAAACATACCTGCAGATGTCCCGGAAAGTCGCTGAGACTCCTTTAGAAAACTGTCGAGCTTTCGCATGCCATCCATCGCATTTTTAGTCCATCCGTTTCTTCCAACCTCAATTTCGACTTCTTCCCGAAGCATTCTTGCCAGTTTTGGGTCAGCGGCGAGGTAATATAGAGCGTTTGTGAAAGCCTATTACGAAGGCAGAGAAGCCTGCCAGATCAGATTTGTCGAGAATCTCAAAAAAAGCCAAGCTCTCACCATGCTGGTAGTATGAATGGCTGCAACGTTTACCGACAACACGCGCATCGCCAGGTCATTGAGTGTGCGTTGCTCGCCTTCTTGAGCTTGTCTCCAGAGCCAAAGCAACAGATTGTTCTTTAGAATAAATAGACCAACCATCTTCAACCAAGTCAAGATAGGATGAACGGATGAAATAACCCACCGATTGACTTCCCGGATCAATGTCATCTGTAGTCCCGTTCAGTCCAAAATGCTTCTCGAAGAGAGGGTGAAGATGTCTGACAGCGCGGCGAAGACTTGCAGGACGTGGTGTAATTAGCCACCCAACAAACCTAAATGGACCACGCCTTAAACCCAGATGTAAAAGGAGAAGCAACAAGTAACGCACGGTTGCAGATAAGGAGGGAAAAGATTTATGACGGATGCTCGAGCAAAAACATTGACGGTGAAGAATATGTTCAGGTCCTGAAAACAGATTGGCTGAGATAAAAAAAAGTTGTCGTCATCCATGGAAGTTTATCTACCATCCAGTCCTCATTCCGACCTAAAGAGTTTAAGTACCAATTCCGTTTCAGGAGATTCGAACATAGCTCACAGAGCGGAAGCCCTACGAACAGCCGATTCGTCGTCCGACACACTATATTGAGCACCGTTTTTAGCACAGGAACCTTCACCCACTCCTCTCCGGGCGGAATCAGGTCACTGAACGCGGTCTTCATTTCATCGTGAACGTCTGCGAACCTGGCCGGGATGTTTTTGGTGAGGGCGTTGAGTATCACCCCAATTTGATAAGGATCAGCTCGCAGGGATTTTCCCATCGTAATATCTGTTTGAAGCATCTGAAGGAGAATGAGTTGCATGGTTGGTATGCACAACATCGATGTGTACCTCAGCAAAAGCTTCCGCAGAGGAAAGCTGGTCGTCCGCCGCTTTCCTTATATCATCTGTCATCTTGGTTCCACATACTACGACCAGCCAGTGATCAAGGAGAGGTACTTTGAAAGCACTATCATAGTGCTGTTCGACAAACGTCAATTCCAACGCGTCTGAAAAATCAGTAACACCTACTTTTTGATACCCTTCCTGAATGATATCACGAGCATGGTAGACGAATCTGAAGGCGCTGAGATATGAAGAGAGAAAACCCGAAGGTCCTAACGTTGGTATTGCAGCCAGCTAGCAAGGAAGACCTGAGTTAACGACGATGGACGCTTCTCAGTCGTGACTCAAAAGCATGAACAGACCTTGGACATCTGAGCGCGGTGGTCGACAAATTTGGAGAATACGAAGACCACGAGAACAGACAGCAGCCCGTATATTATCGATATGTTGCTAGCCATGATTCATGAGTTATGGTTGTAGTAAGCTGAGGGGGGAAATGTATGGAGGTCATCACAGGGCGTAATGACAATTTTAGACAGTTGTGCATGATGCATGTGCATGAGCGGCTATTCAATTGGCTTCCCCGCCACTCTAGATCTCCGAGCTTTTCTGTACAGCTGTCCTTGAATTACATATACAGTGGGTAGTGTTACTGTATCGGAGTGAGGGAGGTTGTACATGTCGCTTTCGAAACTCGGAGGATTTATTGGTACGTGATGGACAGTCGCATTCCCGTATCTCTGAAGCAGCACAAGCCATCGAAAGGCGTCTCCTCCAAATCTTCTGAGCCCACAAAAACTATAATCTCAACAGACCGTAAACATTCTACCCCATTATCCGTTGCACCATTCCATCTTGAGGACAACATCTTCAAAAGAGAATGATAACTAACCCCTTGCTGGTGTATCTTCAACTTCAACTGGTTGAGATTGGGCAAAATGGGCGCCAGCGAGGTATCGGCGACGATCCTGTTCAGAAAGTCGTCGGTCACGATGCAGTTACTCTCCTCAGGATACTCCTCGATACAGAGTGTGGGGATCATCTGCAGCAGAGACAGCGTCTGTCGATCAGTGAAAGGGACATGTAGACGCAAGGATGTCAATCTACAGGACGACCGTCTAAGGAAGTCATGCATATGAACCCCGTCCCATGTTGACCAGACGTCGGGATCTGGCCCCTCCATAGATATTTCAAGCGACTCGAGTCCTTTGAGCGTTACGTGCTGCAGAATATCATCGAGTTCATGCTGAGTTTCTCCTTCTGTCATAGAGATAATTAGAGACTTGACACTGCTTGTCACAGAATGGTCAGAAAAGCCTTCGCTGCCTTCTGAGAGACCTCCAACGTTCGTGAACTCCAAGCGTTCAATGCTTTTACAGGAAGTTAAAAGAGGTGATGCGACGTTGATAAAAGAATTATGAATACGCAATAGTTTGAGTTGATTCCAGGGTAGGTGGAGTGGCTCAAATTCATCTGGGAGTGTGAAGAATTCGAGTGCCCGAAGGGAGGGACAGGTGTCGAAAAGCCGAGAGATAACATTCAGGTCTGTATGGCCTTTTGGTGGGGTCAAGGAAAGGGACCGCAGTACTGGAAGGCGACCATGGATTGATGCGAAAGAGGGAAATGAAAACTTCAACCCCTCAAAATCTAGAGACATATCTTTCCATCGTTCACAGTTTTGAATGATGATGTCTAGCGCATGTTTTGCCTCGGCTACGTCGGATACTGTCTTGAAGTGAAGCACAAGTGAGAGATGTAATGGGGATTGTTGAGAACGTTCCATGAATTGTTTTGTCAAGTGCTCCAGCATATGGATTTTGCCCGACCAGGCGCCTAAGTTGATGCCGATGGAGGACCATAAACTAGGTGTCGACAGAGCAATGTCTCGCCACCGGCCACACACCATGGAGAGACGAAGGACAGGAGGCAAAGAGGAAGGCAACAAAACGTTCTCCTGACAGCAAAAAGCGAAGATCGTTGACAGGATATCGGATGGCATAGCGTGAATAGGCGATAAGAGAGACCGATAGAGATTCGCTGTTGTCGTTAGCTGATCCCGTTTGCTTTTGAGGGTATACATCTCTGCTTGAATCCTGTTCTTCTCCACCTCGATGTCAGCCAAGAATTGCGAGATAACGCTTTTGTTTGCTGCGCTTCGGAAATATCTCCGGATTTCTGTCGTTCGACGAATCAGTTCTGTGTTTATTAGCATAGTGAGCTTGTTGAGCTAGAATCAGTTGGCATCGTAAATTTCTCGGTCTGCCTTCTATCACGCACCCGAATGCAAAAAAAAAGATAACTGTACTTGTATTATTTTTCTTCGTGCCGCTGATAGCTGAACACACAGCAAGCTTTTAACTGTGAATCAAATTTAATGAGGGTTTCCAAAGATATCCGGTCTCACCTTCACAAACAGATCAACAAGCAAAGTTTACTGTCAGAGACCCGGGGAGAAGGAGAGGTTTGCTTTCGGTTATCCGGTTTAGGTCATTCAGTCTGAATCCCACGGCCTGCTCAGCCTTCAAAATTGCAACCTCATAGTTGTTTCCGATTTCTCTGGGCCTACTACGACGCGACTACTCATTCGACGCAGATTAATATTCTTTTGAGGGATAATACAAAGTCCATTACAAAAACTAAGGATGAAATGATTTCATTCAAACATGACTACAAGCTTTCGTCAAATTCCATTATATTTCGTATAGCCGATCTTCCAGCCTTCACCACGCCGACGTTCCCTTCATCATCCACCGCCTTTGCCCACACCATCCGCGGATGAACGTGTGGATTGTCATGAACTACGGGTGGTACCCCAGTTAAAGCGACAACCGCAAGTGACTCACACTCAACAAATATCCGTCGAGCGATCCCCCTCTCCCGTTCCTCTTGACCACTGTCAACAGCAGGAAAATCGATACGCCTAGGATTGTTGTTAAAATCTCTCCAGTTGATGATAAAAGTCTCCAAAGATGGAAATTGGGTCGATGCACATTTGACAAGTTCAACCTTTTGAGGGCAAAAAATTGAGGGTAAGTTCGTGCATGGTGACTCGGAAATACGAATGTACGCACCAGCTGATCATCCATTCCATAGTAAAATCCTTGAGTCTGCAGTTCGAGAAAGGATAGCTTGGGATATTCTTTCGAAAGGGGTATAAGGACCTCATGCAACGCCTCAACAGTGCGCGATCGAGTGTTCAATTCGAGAGTTATTCTGAGAGCCGAGACCGAGGCTTGTAAAGGATTGTGTACCTCGAGTATGAGAGGGAGAAGTCTGTGCATTTCAACATGAACGCATCGTATTGATTCAGGAAGATGGCTGATTTTATAGGGCGTACGTTCGAGTTGAAGGAACGCGAGGTTTGGGCAATCAGAGAGGTCAAGGGGAGTACCCGGTATTGTCTCTGACCATTCCCACGGGCCAAATTTGAGAGAAGATAGGCTCGGACAGCGTGAAAGTAACATCGCAACGTCCGGAGGCGGAAGACTGGAAGGGAGGACAAGGTGAGAAAGGTGAGGCAGGCGTGGTATATCCCTGAAGACTACAGTTGGGAGGTTGAGTTTGAGACGCGTCAGAGTTCCGGCACAACTTTCTAAAAGGGATGATAAGGGAACGGGAGGATAAGGCGTGTGTTGTATTCCCAGCATATCTCTGTAGACATGAGTGGTGATACTAAGTTGACGCAAACGCCAAGTCGGGGCCTCACAGGAGCAACTCATACTACATGTCCCGGCAGGCTCATGCGACGTATGGTCGTAAATAGGTGCTATCGATGTCGGTTCCTGGTAAATCTTCAGTTCCAAATGCTGGACATTGGGCCAGCACTTTTGTGCGACTTGCAAAGCATGATAAATACCCCTGTCAGGGTCTTGATCCCAATAGTCCATGTTCCACAAGTCTAGTTCTGCCCAGCACAGGCGAGATAGACGGCTAGCCAATGGGGATGTGACATCAACTCCTCTCGCAAAACGGATCTTACTATGCCGGCCAGAACCTTTGGTAGCATCGAAAGGTAAATGGTTGTAATAGCCTGTATAGCGACGGACATGATGGAGAAGATGAGGTTTGGCTTCCAACATCGACTGAAAACGGCGATATATTTTGGCGTCAAAACTATCGGTCGACAGTTCGCCCAAGAATGATAAGGGGTCTCGAAGTATCAACACTGTACACTGATGGTGAAGGGAACGACAGACCATGGAGAGGGAAATGAGGTCGTGTACAGGGAGATATCCGGCAATCTCAAAGTGGAGTTCGACCGGGAGGTCGAGGAAACCCTTGATGGCTGTGTGAGGAGATGTGGGGGTTGGTAACACAGAAACCAGATCCTGAGCTACCACCTCTTTGTGAACAGCTACATGCTGGTACTCGCTAAGCAAATCATCGAGTGGGTCCCCCGAAATAAGAAGTGCATCCCCAAGACTCCTAAAGCTATCCAATATGATTGCGAAGAGGTTGGAAATGTCGAATGCATGGAGTGATTGTTGCAACTGGACGGCGTTGTACACCTTGGAAGCCTCATTTGAAATTGCATACCAAACAGCTGTCACATCGAGACACCGTTGGATGTATTCCTCTCTCAATGTAGGCATGCACTCCCGCCTTACAGTGTCCTCGTGTGTGAGTCTCCAAAAGGCGGTATGCAGCCTATCGCCGGATGACGGGAACCATTTACTAGTGAAATTAAAACAGCCACATTCCGAGTCCGAGTGAATACTGATCCGAGGAAGATATCCCTCGATGCAGAGTGCGTCTGATGTGTGAGGGAAGCACTCCATTTTGCGCGCACCATCGTTTTTGAGGGAATCTCCATTTTCGTCCAGGGCGAGGAGGACGTTGAGGAATAGGTATTGACGGCACGTCAACCTAACGTATTCCTCAATCACGGACTTCTGACGTATCTGGCCTAGAGGATCTATGAACATCTACTCGATTATCTTGTGAAAGGATACTAACCGGCAGTTCTGGATGCAGCAAGCTGGAGAGCCAGGAATCGCGTCCGAGGACGCTGCGCGAGGTGGGTCAGAATAGGTAAGTGTGCGAACGGATCATTGGGTGCAGAGATTGCATGCAAGATAGCTGCAATATGAGCCGAGTGGACGAAGGTAAAGTTCCAGCTGTCAATTTGGTTTATTGGAACACAAGGGGGGTTCCTCATTGTTTTTGCGTGTTTAACGATGTCATCCGGAAAGAGGGCCTCGCCCAAGATGACCCCCGCAGACTGCAACTCTTCTTGGGATGCCTCAGGCCTCGGTAATAGCTTTGACTTTTCCTCTAGTCGACTTTCCACGGAACGAGCAATAGCGTTCACAATACGAAGTATGGTGTTTCTCTTCTCAACTGGATCAGCGGAAGCTCGTTCGAGGAAACGAAGGCCATCTTCGCCTTGTATAGTTCCTAACGAGATGAATTGCGCCAGGTCTACCACACAACATTGGATAAGAAACCATCTTCCTAAGGATTACAGTCCTCACTCACCCTTCCAAGGTATATGAACGCTACTGGCCATGGTCTTTGTCCGATGTTGATCGATTGTGGGCGCGATGGTCATTAATATCAACCTCGGTCACTAGTTTGGCGAAGTGGTGCCATGCGTTATATACCACAGACAAGTTCCCGAAGATGTCAAAGCGAGGACCATCAATGTCACATGAATAGACGTCGGCGTTAGGGTAAAGACGGCCGGCCTCCCTGGATTATTGTGTCCGGTCCGCAGCGGAGTTGAAGATTATCTGCTGAGACCGCACAAGGGAACGAAGTTTCGAAACAACATCAAGGCTCGCGAAATAGATGATTGATATACGAGGAAAGATCAGACCCGAGGTCTGTACTTATTTTTGCACTTCCGAATCTGCATCCTTGACAGTTTTTTGATTATTCCCGTCACGTATCAGACGTCCGACTACTCTGATGTTCTCGTCCGCTCAGCCTAAATTCAACTCACCTTCAGAAAAATTAAATCTTCCACAAGGTTCAGCTCTCATGATGGTCGATCTCTGACCCACCACCCATTCTCGACTTTCCGACAAACGGCAACTTCTATCTCAATCCATCAGCAAATCAGATCCGGCGACATCCACGAGATCCTCAGGCTTCTGAGACTTGGAGCGTGCTTGATCGTACAAAGTCGTACGAACTGATGGCATAGAATCAGAAATCAATCTCAATAATGACGCACGATGTCGGACTAGATGGTGTGAACAGCCGCCCTAAACAGCGTAAAAGGGATTATGAGTACAAGTTCGATTGATGAGCTGGAATCCGAAAGTCACGATAAGAGTTCTATGGGCGATACTTTCAGCCCGGAATTGGTATGTAACGACCAGGATGGCGGAGAAGGAGTGTACGTGCGATCAAAGGGTGAGTCGGATCGACATGGAAATGAACATGTCAGCCGTGCCAGCTATATGCCAGCTATTTTGGCTGTTGCCGGGTTGACGCGTAATCGCTCCAACTCCAGGTTACACCTACTAGTAGTATCAGAAGGTGGCAGGCCTCACTGGTAGTAAGTACTTACTAAGAAGTAACAGAGGCACTGCTTCTTGACGGTCTTCCAACCTTTTCTTGTCGTCATTCACCGGGTGGTCCATCAGTTGAACCATGTGTAGAGGTGAAAGAGCTGTTAAGGGCGTACGGATTTGTAGAGGGCTGTGGATAAGTATCATGATAGTATACGGTCCCGAGTCTGTTGTTCATCTGTAAGCTCATACCAATTTGCTACTCACTGAGTAATGCCTTCCAATCGGGACGGATTGATCGGGGCGTTCGACCATTGGAAGTCGGCATTGTTATTTAAACTTTAATAGCTCTAAAAAAAATTTTCTGACGATTTCATGGTAACTGATGGTTGAGTGCAGGGATGTAGATCCACATTAATATCGTACATGAACGTCGTTATAGTCATTAGATACAGGCAAGAAATAGTCGTACAGGGTATCGAGATCATATCAACCAAAGTTGTTAAAGCTGTCCATTCTTCTCGTCAAAGCCCATGATCCATGGTATAGCTGATCTTCCTGCTCTCGTAGCGCTGACGAACCCGTCGGGATCCGTCGACTTCGCCCACACCATCCGTGGATGAACGTACGGATCGTCGTGGACCACGGGTGGAACTCCAGTTAGTGCGATGGTATTAAGCACTTTGCTCTCATCGAACATGCGTCCAACAATCCGGCGTTCCCTCTCCTCCTGACCACTGTCAGCAGCAGGAAAGTCAATACGCCTAGGGTTATTCTCGAGATCCCTCCAGTTGAGAACTAACGTCTCCAAAAGTGGGAACTGAGTAGATGCATGTTTAGCGAGTCCGACCTGTGACAAGAACAATCACATAAGTAGGACATTCAAGGGAGCGGCATGAGAGGGAGGGAGCCTACCAATTGGTCATCCGTTCCATGATAAAAGCCTTGAATCTTCAACTCCAAGAAGGACAGTTTCGGATATTCTTTGGCAATAGGTGCAAGAAACTCCTGCAGCGCCTCAACGTTTCGGGATCGAGCGTCCAAATCCAATTTTATTCCAAGCGCAGAGACCGAGGCGTTCAAAGGATTGTATACTTCGAGCTTGAGCGGAAGAAGTCGAAGTATTTCAGCCTTGATGCATCGCAAAGATACCGGAAGGCGGCTGATGGTATATGGAGTGTTACGGAGATGAATTGTCTCGAGCTTTGGGCAAGTGGACAGGTCAAGCGGGGCAGGCGGAACGGTATGCGCAAAATCCCATGCGCCAAGTTCGAGCGAAGACAGGTTGGGGCAGCGCGAAAGGAATACCTCAACGTCTTGGGGCGGTAGGTTGGAAGGGAGAACAAGATGGGAGAGGTTGAATAAGTTGGGGGTGTTGTGCACATCTCCAAAGGTCGCAGATGGTACATCGAGTTTAAGGCACCTCAATGTTCCTGAACAACCTTCTAGGAGCGACAACAAGGGAATAGGAGGATATGACGCGTGTTGGATACCGAACATGTCTCCGTAGCCGTGAGCGGTGATACTGAGTTGACGCAGGTGCCAACTAGGCGGCTCACATGAGCAACCCGTACTACATTTCCCTGCAAGTTCCCGCAAGGCGCGGTCGGGAATCGATGACAGCCGATCAGCTTCCTGGTGGATCTTCAGTTCTAGATTTTGTAGATCGGGCCAGCATTTTTGTGCGACCTGCAAAACATGATTGATTCCCCTGTCAGCGTCTTGCTTCCAGTGTTCCATATTCCACAGGTCTAGTTCGGCCCAGTTCAGGTGAGACAGCTGGCTAGCCAGTGGAGACCTGATATCGACTCCTCTTGCAAGACACGATTCATTGTAATGGAGGCTTGAACCTTTACTGACATCAAGAGACTGCAAATGATTGTAATAGCCTGTATAGCGACGGACATGATGGAGAAGATGAGGTCGAGATTCCAACATCGACTGAAAACGGCGGTAAACTTTGGCGTCAAAGCTACCTGTCGATAGCTCGCCCAAGATGGATAAAGGGTCTCGAAGCATTGACGTGATGCACTGATGGTGAATGGAACGACAGACCATGGAGAGGGAAATGAGGTCATGCACCGGAAGATAGCTGATAATCTGATATTGAAGTTCGGCGGGAAGCTCGAGAAGTCCTCGGATGGGCGAGGGAGTAGGACTCGGGTATGGGGTCGCTGGAACAGAGACCACGTCGTCCAACGCCTCTTCACGAGCTGTTTTATGATGGTACTCCCAAAGTAACTCGTCGAGAGGTTCCCCCGACATATGAAATGCATCTCCGAGATTCCTAAAGGCATCCAATACCATTGCGAACAGGTCCGTAATGTTGAATGAGTAAAGCGAATTTTGCCATCTGACGGTATCACAAGTCTTCGAAGCCTCTTTAGAAACCGCATACCAAACGGCGATTACATCGAAACACCGTTGAATATATGCTTCTCGCGAGGAAGGTATGCACTCCCGTCTTGCATCATCCTCGTGAATGACTCTCCAGAAGGAGTTGTGCAACTTATCGCCCGACTGCGGGAACCACTTCTCAGAAACATCGACTTTATGAGGTTCTGAATGTGATTGGGTGCTGGATGAGAGCCCATCTGGCAGATATCCTTCGACGCTGAACGTTTCTGAGGACATATGCGGGAATGTCTCCATTTTTCGCGCGCCATCGTTATTGAAGCAATTCCTGCTTTCGTCCAAAGCGAGGAGGACATTGAGGAAGATGTACTGCCGGCACGTCAACATGATGTATTCGTCAATTACAGATCGCGGGCGAATGCACCCCGGAGGATCTATGAACGGTTGATAATTAATTTCCTACCCACACATCCGATGTCGAAGAAATGACGAACCTGTGAGCCTAAAATTAGCAAGCTGGATCGCAAGGAACGGCGTTCGTGGACGTTGCGCCAGATGAAATAAAAGGGGTAGATGAGTGAATGGATCATCAGGGGTTGACATTGCATGGAGCACAACCGCGATATGAGCCGAATTAACAAAGGTAAAATTCCACCCGTCAATCTTGTTTATTGGAGAACGAGGGGGAGTCCTCATCGTTTTCGCGTGTTGAACGACTTCAGGTGGGAAAAGGTCTCCGTCCAGTACCACCCCCGCAGAACGTAGCTCACTTTGAGATGCGTCTGGCTTTGAAAAAAGTGCCGACTTCTCTTCCAGTCTACGTTCGATAGAGTGGGCAATTGCAGTCGCGATGCGGAGTATAGCGTTCTTTCTGTTACCTGATTCAGCAGGGGTTCGTTGGAAAAAACGAAGTGTATCTTCAGGCTGAACGCGTCCCAGCGAGATGTGCTGAGACAAATCTGCCGCGTGTGGTTGAGCTCGATTATCATCCTGAATCAAATCTTCACTTACCATTCCAAGGTATGCTAGCAGATTGATGTTTTGGAGCCATAGTATTATGGCTCGTCGGGGGCATGGGGGCTTGGGAGTGAAAATGAATCAAGTGGTAGCAGGAAAAGGCGAGTGTTGGTTGCTGGGGCCTGAGCTCGTATTAAGTAGTTAGTGCAAATAGAGTGGGTGCGTTCCGTTATTATATCCATCTTCCAATCTTATACCGATGGGGAATAGTCCACAGTTGCCGAAGGAGTATTAATTATTATCGCACGCGATATTCAGTGTGTATCACGCAAAGCCTGGTGCTAAGCATGCGAACGTTCGGGAGAACGAAGGCGCAACGTCGCTCTCAACGAGAGAGGTCCGTAAGGGACCGCGAGGAAAAGACCCGATGAAGCGGGCAATTATGAAATATTTGGGGAAGAGCATGGGACGGAAGACCTTTGAAAGGGAATGACCCAAGCGGGAACAGTCAGAAGAGTCGTCATAACACAGCGGGAGAACCTCATTTGTTTGGCTCGCGGGAATTATTATTATGTAAGATTGAGCCTAGGGTTAAGGTTAAGATTAGATTACCGAACGTCAAATTTCCTTTTGCTCTTCATCTCCATGAAATATTTTTCGACTAGAGGAGGATCTCAGGATCTCTCATTTGAAGAGGTATGAAGTCACACTACTCAATTCTCTGCGATGTTCAACGATCCCCATAGGCTGTGCTTGCCGGACTGGCACCCAATGGCGGTCTCTACATTCCCACCAACATCCCAAAATTACCAGACAACTGGAAAAGTGAATGGAAAGACCACAGCTTTGTTGATCTTTCTGTTGCAATCCTCTCACTTTATATCTCTAGAGAAGAGATATCCGAATCAGACCTTAGGAAACTTGTGGAGAAATCATATGTTTCTTTTCGGCATCCCGATGTCACGCCCTTGAGGAAGCTTGGAGAGAGGAAGTACGTTCTGGAACTATGGCACGGACCAACATGGGCATTCAAGGACGTAGCGTTGCAGTTTTTGGGAAACTTGTTCGAGTTTTTCCTAAGCAGGAAGAATGCAAAGGCGGGTTCCCACAAGGAAAAATTGACAGTCATCGGCGCTACTAGTGGTGATACTGGAAGGTGCATTTTGTGTCGTAAGCTCGCGGGTAGAGGTCCTAACTTTTACCTCGTAGTGCCGCCATCTACGGTCTACGCAACAAAGAGAATATCTCCATTTTCATTCTGCACCCAAAAGGCCGCGTGTCTCCAATTCAAGAGGCCCAAATGACAACAGTCACAGACCCAAACGTACACAATTTGGCTGTTAAGGGTACTTTTGATGACTGCCAGGTACAGTCACCTGCTGCCAGTACTTTTATTGACCTTTACCCATTCCCCTCTAGGATATCGTGAAAGCTCTCTTTTCCGACACGGATTTCAACACGAGGCACAAACTTGGCGCAGTCAACTCCATCAATTGGGCTCGTATACTTGCTCAGACTGTTTATTATTTCTCTGCCTATTTCCAAGTCCGCCGATCGCTAGGACTTGCTGTGGGTCAGGAAGTACATCTGCAATATGTCGTTCCGACAGGTAACTTCGGTGATATTCTTGCCGGCTACTACGCGAAGAAGATGGGCCTACCTATGGAAGGGAAGCTCGGAGTAGCTACCAACTCTAATGATATTCTTGCGAGGTTCTGGCAGACGGGTCGATACGAAAAGATTGACTCGTCAGGTGTAGTTGAGTTGAACTTATCAAAAGATAGTAGCGGTGTGAAGGAAACACTCAGTCCTGCCATGGACATTCTGATGTCAAGCAACTTCGAGAGGCTGCTGTGGTATCTGGCATATGAAACCATTCTAGATGGCACTCCTGATAGACGAGAGGAGGCCGGTAGGATTATTAGTGACTGGATGGCCAAGATGAAAAGTGATGGACGAGTGGAAGTACCCATTGAGGTGCTGGAGGCCGGAAGGCGCGACTTTTGCGCGGAGAGAGTAAGTGACGAGGAGGTGAGTTTTTGTCGCCTGAAAATTTTGGTCCTTGGTTTACGCCCCAGCAGACGCTGGAGACAATCGAAAACTTTTACCTGGAACCTTCGCCTTATATCGTCGACCCACACACCGCTGTGGCCCTCGCAGCTGCCAAGCGTATGGCGGCAGACATGTAAGTATGCTTCTGTTCTCAGTATGAACCCGTTAAATCCCATACCTATTATTACAGCTCAACAACGACAACGCAAATAGTTCTATCTACCGCGCATCCAGCAAAATTCTCGGAGGCAGTCACGAAAGCCTTGGACGGCGTAGAAAATTTCCACTTCGAAGTCCACGTCTTACCGGAAGAGTTCAAGGGTTTGTTATCGAAGGAGAGACGAGTTATTGATGTGGAATCCGCGAGCGTTGAGCTCGTGAAAAAGGTAATTGAAAGCCAAATGTAACACTGTAAATCTTGTGGACGTACCAGGCCCACTTATGTACATAACTTAGTCGCATTTGTATAGAGCGTACGTGTGCACGCAAAATGTTGTAGGTGGGATCAATTGTGATCTAGGCAGCATTAATTTAGTCGACGCAGCAAATAAAGTCCAGGCATTGCGGCAACGATCAGAAATCGGGCCGTTTAATTTTTGAGTTCCCTCCCTGAGTTCTCCCCCACTCTTTCACGACGACGGTTATGTCCTCCTGTTCGAACCACAAAATAGGTCAGTTCTTCGATATAATCATTCCAGACTATTTACTCTGTGACCGGCGTACAGATTACAGTCTATACGGGGGTGCCGAATCGCTGCATGACGGCAGGTCACCACGTCGAACGGTCGTTCCCAACGCCAGCCTTGCCAAAGATAATGGGCAATATCATTTCGGACCGCCTCAGGACCCTAATGACTTTCTGTGGTTGATGACTGAGGAGCCGCACAGAACACGGAGGATGGCTATCATGAAAGCGCACCCTGAGGTACGTTTTGCCAGATAGATCCTAGGAGTTCCTTCTATTGATTCCGAAACCGCAGGTCACGAAACTGATGGGTCATGAACCTTTAACAAAATACATCGTTTTCTTCGTAGTTGCGTTGCAGATAGGCCTAGCCGTTTTGCTACGAAATGCGGGTCCTCTGTCACCTATATTTCTTCTCAGCGCGTATATCATTGGGGGAACCGCCAATCATAATCTTTTCCTTGCTATTCACGAAATCACTCACAACCTCGCCTTCAAGAGCATAGCAGGGAACAAAATGCTCGCTATCTTTGCCAACTTACCTATCGGGATACCCTATTCAGCCGCTTTTAAAGTGCGAACATGTCCTTACTCCTCAACATTTCGGTTTCGCTCATTGTTTCCAAGGGATATCATATAGAACACCACAGATATCTCGGGCAAGACGGGATAGATACTGATCTTCCTTCCCGGCTTGAATTAATATGCTTGAATAACGTGCTGGGAAAGGTTTTCTTCGCGTGCGTAATGTGCTGGGCTTTCCCTTCATGGCGAAGATTGACAAGTCCGTTCAGAACCTTCCAAATCTTCTTCTATGCTCTGCGACCTGGCTTTGTGCGTTCACAGACGCCGACACGATGGCATTTCTATAATCTCGCCGTCCAAGTTGTGTTCGATGTTGCACTCGTCAAGACTTTTGGGGTCAAACCACTTCTTTATCTTCTATTTAGCAGCTTCTTTGCAGGCAGTCTTCATCCATGCGCTGGTCACTTCATCGCTGAGCACTACTTATGGGACGGACTTGAGCAGGAAACATACAGCTATTATGGTCCATTGAACCTACTTGCTTATAACGTCAGTTTCGTTCTACTCCTATTTGTTGGGATACCGACTTCCCTCTCGCTCTCCTACAGGTTGGCTACCACAACGAGCATCACGACTTCCCCTCAATTCCTTGGACGCGCCTTCCAACTCTCCGAAACCTTGCTCCAGAATTCTATGATGTCCTTCCTTCACATCCTTCCTGGCCCATGGTTATCGTTAATTTCATTCGTGATCCGGAGGTTGGAATCTTTGCTCGAGCGAAGCGTTTATCTAAAGAGGCTGTTACTTACAAAAGGGCTGTAGAACAAGAGGCAGATGACTCGGATAAGAGTGATTGATAGGTGGCAAGTTGAACGTGTTGGGCAACAACAATGGTACACTATAGAATGGACTGTTGGACTAGTATTTCCATTTGCAATAGATTAGCCTGTTTCGACCACCCTGTGACAAGTGTTTGGTTGTTTCGTTACGCGTGGAATTTTCATGTTTCTTTCTCCTCTATTGACATTCAGGCTTCAAGCCTCAGGCCTCAGTAATGAGTGCACGGTTGCAATTCACGAACATAGACGCCACTGGAACCCCGACATGGACACGAGTCGCGGTAATCAGCGCACGGACCATGTTTCACCTAGGCTCAAACTCTCTCCTCTTTTACCACCATGTCAAAACGAAAAGTGGCTTATTACTATGACCGTAAGCTCATCTAAAATTTCATCTTCAAATACTAAAGTTTTCTTACAGCCGACGTCGGATCTTATACCTATGGAATTCATCATCCTATGAAACCGCATCGGATACGAATAGCCCATGAGCTCATTGGTGCCTACGATATGTTCGGAAAGATGCAGATAATAGTAGGCCTCAGAATTATTCTCAAAGCTTTATCTGTTCATCGAAAGGCCTCTAGAAACCGAAGCGTGCAACTCCGGAAGCTATGACCTCCTTTCACACCGATGAATACATCCATTTCTTGAACAGAGTGACCCCAGAAACGGCAGAGGAGTTGACATACCACGGAACGCGATGTAAAATTCCCTTACTCAAAAATCAAGACTTCCCGCTGATTGGACTTCTTGACTTTTTTTTAGTCCTGGTCGGAGACGACAATCCCGCTTTTGAAGGCGTGTTTGAGTTCTGTTCAATTTCAGCCGGAGGTTCTATAAGTGCGTTGCACATGCCTTACTTGAGCTCTGTTTGGCCGACCGCTTTCTCGTAGGTGCCGCAAATCGTATTGCTTCAGGGGCAGCCGATATCGCCATTAATTGGGCTGGAGGCCTTCACCACGCCAAAAAGCGCGAAGCGTCCGGATTTTGCTACATCAATGACATCGTTTTGGGTATACTGGAACTTCTACGAACGTATCCGCGGGTTCTGTATATCGATATTGACTGTCATCACGGAGACGGTGTTGAAGAAGCCTTTTACACTATCGACCGCGTCATGACTGTCAGTTTCCACAAATACGGAGAGTATTTTCCCGGTACCGGGACGCAGGAAGATAGGGGAAGGGATAAGGGAAAGGGATACGCTATTAACGTTCCTTTGAAGGATGGAATGACGGACGAATCATTTCAGAGTATCTTTGAACCGGTATGTCGGTGGGTCTTGGATCGGTACTATCTCTCATCCGCTCTAGTAGATTATGGCGAAGATCATAGAAGTTTTTAGACCTTCTGCCATTGTTCTTCAATGTGGTGCCGATTCCCTCTCCGGAGACAAGCTTGGATGCTTCAACGTAACAATGGAAGGCCATGCCCATTGCGTTCAGTTCATCAGGCAGTACAACATACCTCTCATTTTACTGGGTGGCGGAGGCTATACCATCAAGAATGTTGGTCGCGTGTGGACGTACGAGACCGCTTGTGCTCTGGGTATAGAGAAAGAGATTGATCTTAACTTGCCTTGGAACGAGTACTTTGAATGGTTTGGACCCCGATACAGGCTTGAAGTCGTTGCAAATAATATGGATGATATGAATGTGAAGGATGGGTCTCTGGACAAGGTTCGCGCTATTGCTTTAGAGCAGCTTAGAGAGTTAGAAGGCGCACCATCTGTCGGAATCCACGATACCCCTAGAGAAAGTCTTGCTACTCATCTCGGATTTGGAAAAGATGATAATGAAAAAAGAGACGAACTAGACGAACGTTTAGCTCGTACGTTACCATGTTCATCCCACCATTCGACATTTTCTGACCTTCAGGCTCCGCTCAGAACACGCTCGTTATGTGTACCATCTGCAAGAATCCGACACGACGTCCTCATCTTCATCTTCTGATGAGGAAGAAGAATCCGTCTATGATTCCGATGAATCCAATACTTCACGCGGAAGTCGATCTGGCCTGCGGTCTCAAAGCCAACTCAAAACGCGTCGATTACCTCCACATCGGAATAGCCTCAGACAGCGCATGTCACTCCTGACAGGCCAATACTATGATATACCTGTTCAAGAAGAGGGCTATGAACACTACGAGACCATTGGTGCTCCCGGAAAATCAGCCAAAAGGAGGTTTTTTCAGAGCCATGCAACTTGGGATGAAACCTATCGAAAGGTTCTTGTCGGAAGAAGGCTGGAGAACGGAGTCGATGACCACGCTCGCCTAAGTCTCACAGAGCTGATGGAGAGAGGCGGTAGAGGACTTGAAGACGACGAGGTTCAGCCCTTCGACGAGGATTGGGATGTGATGACTGTCGACTCACGACTACCGTGTTAGCCGTTGCCTCCACCGTGCATCCCTTAGACTGCGGCTTTCCCTCTTTCGGTGTATTTTATTGTGTAATATGTTATGTATACGGATGATAAGCTTTGACCCGGGCTTTGATTGGCAACTGATTGGAGGAAGGTGGAGGACCGTGATAAATTATTATTAGTAAAGATAGCGCTCGTGTACGGCAACATCCAGCGCGGCCGGACTGGAGCATGGGCGATCGGGATTCAATATTCAAGGTAACGCCTCTTACGCCTTTGCCACCATGATCGCACTTCCAGAACTCGTCCACGACGGCCGTCTATAAGCGAATCCTCAAACGCCTACGAAATGAACGATACTTTCCTCTGCCCTCTCAGCGTATACGACTTTGGTGGCGAATTGTGCGTCGAGTTCTCTCACTCACCCCCGATTTGAGCTGAGTCGAGCTTTTTCGTTCGACTAGGAAACTCTGCGACTCGAACTCGAGCTCATGTTCTCCTCCCTTCCAGACGAAATTCTCTATGAAATCGCAGAGCAACTGCGTTATGGTGCTCCCGATCACAAAAAGCCGACAAACGATGATTCAGACGAGGAGCTCTTCCTGAAATATGGTTGGACTACCTTCTCCTCTGCACGTTTCCACCTCAGTTCGTTATCAAAGACCAGCCGCAGAATCAGATCTGTTGCCGAAAGGGTTCTCTATCGAGATGTCCATGTAGACAACGTTGGATGGATACCGCGAGGCAGAAGAAGTTGGCACAATGACAAATTGCAGACCCATCCAGCTGGAAGTTTGCCGCTCCTCATCCGTACCCTTATTCAAAAGCCATCCTTGTTAGTTTTCATACGTGGTGTGGATCTACGGTGGTGTGACAGTCAGGACATGACTGGATTGTCGGCATTTCTTCGTACGTGTCCCAGACTCCAGCGATTTTCCGTTTCAGATCTCGATGAAGAGTTGTTGGGCGTCCTTGAACCTCTGAAACTGCAAATATCGTCTTTCGCCACGTCCTGTTATTCACATAATATGGAACGTGTTATCTCTTGTTTTCCACAACTCCAAACTTTACAAGTCTTCCTCCATGGTCCGCCAATCCTCTTCACCACTCCATCATTTACGCATTCAATTCGAAGAATGCGATTCCATCTCCATGTATCAATGGACAAATTTGACAGTACTTGCCGGTCAGTGCTAGCCTTGGTAGGACAGTCAGTCGAGGAGCTTTCCATTGCAAATGGGGTCCAGACCAAGGATTTTCCTACCCTACCTCTCCTCGCGGCCTCGACCTATAGTCGATTGGAAATGTTTTGCGTGAAGGAGATAGACCCATTCCGATCAGAAAGCCATCCATCCATCTTGACTTCCATGGCTTGTCTGCGTCATCTTCATGTCATGCGTTGCCGAGTACTTCCACCGAATGCCTTTCAATGTATCCCCGAAAGCATAGTATCGATCACCTTTTCGGGGTACGGAGTTGGAGAGCCAGATGTCTTCCTTTCTTCTTTGGTACAATGCATTCGTCAAGGTATATCTTCGTCAAACCACCGGTTCAAGGGAATTGCGGCGGAGAGATGTCCATCACAAAATTATTCGGGGGACCTTCTCCCTCTCCAGGACTTGTGTGTCGACGAGAATGTCAGTTTTGAGGAAGCTGTCAACTCTGGCTCAGCCGCCCCAAACATAACGGTGTTTCGTAAGGCTCACCTCTTTTTATTAGTCAAGTAGCCCTCACACGTCCTTGTCTAGTTTCTTCTCAATGATCGTATGCGAAAGTGTCCACTTTAGGTGCTAATGCCTCGCGTTATGCTTCTTGTACTTCTCACTAACTACTTGCATAGACTCTTATCTCTATGTTGCAACTCAAAACCAATGATATACGTTCTACTGTACCCAGGCTTGTGAAAGAATCCCTGGAGTTGAAGGTGACTTTGAAGAACGTGTGAGCTCACCTACTTAGGCGCCGGTACCCCTCGGGAAAGTGTCACCGAGGGTCAGTTTCAACCCTTTTGGTTGCGGGACGACGCAAGTACAACCGGTATATCCTGGCAGCTGTCGCGAGGTGCAAGAATTTTCTCCCGATTTTTCTCCAACTTATCCACCCGTTTACTCCTCACCCACTCCGTTTCTATTCTATACTATGCCCCGGCAACTTCTTGGCTCTGTCATATTCGTTAATTGGTGCCAAACAGTTATATCTTTGAGCTGGTGCTGTCGATGCGATCAGTGGGGCTCCCCAGTGGACCAGACGCTCCTTTACCCTGACACCTGACGCGGACTTTTTGTGGCCCTTAGCTCGCTACTTCAAGGTTATTCACCCGTTAATGAACTTGACTCGTTCTTTTCCTTTACTTACATATCCTTGTTGTGGTTCTGCCCATCAGTCGTTCCCGAAAGATTGAACCCATATAATATGCGAGTGTCTTATGTGGCCCGGCGACCCCATAGATCTTCCCGTGTCTCCGCCGACATGTCATTGAATCTATATCGAGTACAATCGACATGAGGCGTATTCAAATTCTCAAGGGTCCTCAGAAAGCCCGTATCCACCCACCGATATTGATCAGCCACTGGCTCGAGCCCTTCTCATCGCGTATGCATGAACTTTTCGTGTGTTTGCTCTATCCCAAAAGCACTCGTTATCTCACATCGATCGTTGATGATTTTCCAGAAGCACAGGATCCTTTGCACAACGCGTCGCTCCGAGGTTTGATATTTTAGATCTCGTGATATGGTGACGTGAAGAAAAGGTCCAGAGCCCGAATTGCAACTCGCAGGTACTTCCGCACTTGAAATTACCATAAGGACGACACGCCACATTCCTATTCATAACCGTACCTCGTTCCACCTTCATCCCATGATGCATCAGTTAAGTGGTTGAACAGGTTACAGGAGTGTCTAACGATGTATCATATGGTGGTTTTGTTTGTTTGTTTTTCTCTCGATTCCTCAAGGCCTCATTACCCAACATAAAATTGTAGGCTTCCTATCAGAACTTCGTAACATTGGAAGTTCGCCTCCACGGACCCTGTATCTATCTTATAGGGTATAAGACCTAGAATGGGTGCAGACGGGCGCCATCTGCTATGCCCAACATTGTTTCTCTGAATAGAGCCGTCAGCGATCTCAAATCCCGGACTACGCCTAATCGTGTCCCTGCGGTGCGCACTTTCAACAAGAGCTGAAATTCGAAAGGTTTGATATGTAGGTATCGTTCTCAGCGCTCAGGGTACTAAGATGTCCCTGAACCCTCTCGAAGTGTCGGCCACTTGCTACAGAATAGAAGGATCACGACCGGAAATTAAGCTATCATTATGGGGCAGGTTCTGCATCATGATTTACAAGGTAAAAAGAATGAACCTTTGATCTTGTGAATGCCTTCAAGCTGTCCGCCACCCTCGAAATGATCAACGCATGGGAGGATAAGTACTGTGCACAAGGGCGATCTCTTCACAAGAGTCATGTAAGGTAGCCTAGAAGCCAGGAAACGCCGAGTTCATCAGCCGTCATCTGTAACAGGCGAAACGGGCCGATGCACGTGCTGCTGAAAACCCACGTTCAACGACGCGACCACGGTGTACTTGATTTCCTATCAAAGCGCATGAGAGCTCCTCGAAGAAGGCGCGTACGTGGCTTCGAGTCATGTCATTTTTCTCTCATTGGTCCCCGCAGTATTCCAGTTCTCATTTCTTGATCAGTTCCATT
Source organism: Marasmius fiardii PR-910 (assembly GCA_014904975.1). NCBI lineage: Eukaryota > Fungi > Basidiomycota > Agaricomycetes > Agaricales > Marasmiaceae > Marasmius > Marasmius fiardii. The sequence goes on along the minus strand of MU127975.1, from coordinate 1,369 downwards.
TTTTACTACTGTACGGGAGTAGTATATGGGCCACAGCGACATCGAAACGTATCGACCGAACATCGGTGCGACTGTGTCCACCGACAGCCCTGGTTCTACGCCGAGTACTGTGCTACACTACCTCCGAATGGCCACAAATGTCTTTTTGGACCAACGGAGGCTCCATGGGTGGAGGTCAGCCTAGGTCAGCAGAGCGGCGACTTGAGTTGGTTAATCGGGGATGTTGGGCTGTTCATTACCACACCACTTTATCCCTTTTCGATCTTGATGGTTCATGGCGGAGAAACTGCTGCAGGTGGAGAACAAATCTGTCCTATCTTCTGCCAACCGCCACAAACCTTGAGGCTTGATTCTCTGCATTGCAACCGATTCGACTTGCTTCTTTCTGGCTTCAGTCATTTATACTTCTGAGCCAATCGAGTGCCAGAAACCAGAATAGATACAATGGGAACGCACTGAGTGTGACCGAAATCCCTGTCGGTGAGTAAAACTGCAAAAAGAACTCGACCAAAGTCCTTACTGAGTAAACATACTTTTGTGACGCTGTAGCCTAAGCCTCACGCTCACGGCTCTCGACAAGGATCTTTCGGACCGAAACAGAATGTTATGAATGGTCTCGCGGACTGCTTCTACGCTTCGGGGGGCTTATTCTTCGATGCTACAGGCTGCTACAGGACACTACTTCCTCGTTATTCACGGCGTTAAGGTGTGTAACCGGCCGCGTGGACATCAACGTAGATCAGGTCGACACTTCACTAGTAGGGCAGTCCACTGACGCAGTTCCTAAAAGAAGTATGTTCAGCCGCGTGTCGCCACCAGAGTTGTTTAATGGCCATCATCAATCTCCATTTTAAGTATCAAACATCTGTTCATCTTTTCAATTATCCTATCTGTAATGGACACAAAGCCAATCATTATTTCTCCGGCAGCTCGAAGAGAGCTTGTTTTCTGCTTGAACCGGTACGTTGACACTGCTTACGCCTGTATAACTGACAACACCAATACGTATTCTCCGGCATAATATATTAGCATTATTTTCTCTAGTACGCAATTACACCCACGAAGCGAAGTTGCAAGCACCCGGGTCAGATCCAAGGAAGAAGTCACAAAAGTTCCGTTTAGCATTTCCATGATTTTAGATCCTGTTTCAGATTATCGGAAATCCGAGGGAAAGGTTATGTTCCTCAATCCTCCTATAAAACCCCAGAAAATTTTTACTCCTGTCTCCATCTTTGCTGAATCTCCATCGTTGCCATGTCACTCGCAAGAGCAACCCTCTCATGCGCTCAGGCAGTCGCGCACCACTACGCCATGACTCCGCCCAATAAAACACAACAAAAGGATAGATACCACACAGAAGAACCTTGGG